>LIEC01012410.1:0-68307 GCA_001925005.1 Drosera capensis
AATATCAATGGATGTAAACCCATCGGGTCCAGGTGCCTTTTCATCCTCAATTCCGCGATGAGGTTCCTTAACTTCTTGCACAGAAAAGGAAAGGTTTAACTTCTGTCTCAGACCATCATTTAAACAAGGGCCCAAACACACAGCTTCTTGTTGAACACCTCTAGTTCTTCTTCTAGCCTTTCCCAAAATATTCTCATAATAACAAACTACAACAGCACAGATTCCCTCCTGATCTCTCGCTCTATTCCCTAACTCATTCATCACCCCAGAGATCCTATTTCTCCTTTTGTTGCTCTTAATGACACCATGAAAATATTTTGAATTTTTATCCATCCCACAAATCCATCTATCTTTCGCCATTTGTTTGAAAAGAGCCTCCTCAACAGCCATAAGATTTTTTACCTTCGTCACAGCACGATGCATCACTTTCTTATTATCTTGAGAAAAGTGAGCTCTCACGGTTTCCTGAGCCTGATTCAATTCACTCACAGCCTCATCCACCCTTGCAAGTATATTGGTTGAGGAACCTATGCAGCCTATTCAATTTTGGCTTCAACTCACTTAACCCGATACATAACCTTATCATAGCGCATCCAATGACAGGAGAGTCCCAAATTTGCTTAACACAAGACAAAAACTCAAGGTGAAAGGCCCATTGGTTTAAAAAACAAAATGAACCCTTATCAAGCCATACATTCTCAAGGGATTATCACCGGAGAATAATCAGATATACCTGCTTCTAGATACAAAGCTTCAACTGCAGCATGGGTACATAGCCAATTATCATTGGCCATGGCTCTATCGAGCTTGATTCTCATCCATGATTCCACAACTTGTTGGTTGTACCAGGTGTGTAGGCATCCCATACCTTTGATGGCTTTCAAACCAGTAATATTAGTACCTTGAACAAGCTCTTCACAAGGCTCTACTTGAATGCCAACATGCCTAAATTTCTTATCTTCCCTCATATATGTATTGAAATCTCCAACCGCAATCCAAGACAGACTTGTACATCTACCTAATTCAACAATATTCTCCCATAACTTTCCCCTAGCAACCATATCATTGCATGCATATACAAAAGTTATGAGGAAAACACTCCCATTATCACTACTAATAACAGTATAATGTATGTATTGATCTGTCATAGATACCAAAACAAAAGACCAGAAATTTTGATCCCATACACACCATATCTTCCCATTAAAGGCTTTTATCATAGTTATCCAGGCATCCCCACCCTTTAAACTACAGGCATTACTTGTCTAGGAATATCTGACGTTGCTGCCTCAGGAAACTTTAGACTATATTTCTTATTCTAAACTACAGTCCAATTCTCATAATTAGCAACATCAACATTCTTCACCTCATCTTCCTTTGACTTCTCATTTCCTCCATCTCTCAAGCTCTTTGTATTCACCCATTTCTGTGTCATATTAACCTTGTTTACACAAGAATCCATCCTATGCCCCCAAAGACCACACCTCGTACACCTCGCAAGCATCTATTCATATTCAAGCTCCTGTACTACCACTTGGTCATCAGGACCCTTGAAGGCAAAGCTTTGAATTACTTCTTGCGAGGTATCAAGATCTTAGCACACGAGTATGAGACCCACGTTCCTTTTCAGCTATAACGTAGTCAGTATGGATAGGATACCCTACCTTATTCGCAAGTTTATTAATCATTTTCTATCCCCAAAACTCAAGATCCTGGTGTTTCAGGTGTATCTGTTGGGCTTTGTAAAAGGTCCAGCCCAAATGGAAAAAAGGCCGAAATGAAAACCCTAGTAAATGTGAAGAATCGGTGGCAGTTCTAATTCCTTTTCCTCTTCAAGTTTTTGGCTGCAGCTCATTGTGTTGCGCGGCGGCAGCTCCTTTCCTTTGTTTCTCCATTGTGCTGCTTTCCAGGTTCTGTTCTATCAACCAGAGAGCGCATCAAAAATCACAAAAAGGAGAGGAGAGTGTTTTTCAGCTTCCAGAGGCGGAGAAGCTGAGCTTGTTTTTTCTAGTGGCAGTGTTTTTCAGTGGCAGGGGGTTTCCAGCTTCCAGAGGCGGAGAAGTTGAGCTTGTATTTTCTAGTGGCAGTGTTTTTCAGTGGCAGGTGGTTTCCAGCTTCCAGGGCGGAGAAGCTGAGCTTGTATTTTCTAGTGGCAGTGTTTTTAAGTGACAAGTGGTTTCCAGCTTCCAGAGGCGGAGAAGCTGAGCTTGTATTTTCTAGTGGCAGAGTTTTCAGTGGCAGCTTGTATTCCAGCAGCAGTTTTCAGGTTTGCTTTGGTAAGCTTCCAAAGCAGATTTCAGTTTTCAGTGCAAAAGCGGGTTTTTCAGCTTTCCAGAAGCACCACTTGCAATTTTCAGAGAAGCAGTTTTGAATGTAATTTGGGATTTTGGAGCAGGTAGTTTCCATTACTGTTATCCCTACTGCATGTCATCACTACTTCTAGCGTATGTCTCAAGTTTTTAGGTCTAAAACTTGAGAAGAATAATTGTACATGTTTGTTGGTATAGTGCATTTTGCCGGTGTGCGCCCCGTGGTTTTTTACTCTCCAACTTGGGGAGTTTTCCACATTAAATCTTGTGTCTGTGTGATTGTGGTTGCTTCTCTAACTTCCAACACAATAGCACCGTCTCTTGTTCGGTTCTCAGTATTCCGCAACTAGTTACCGAAAAAACTCAACAAGTGGTATCAGAACCTCGGTTGCTTTGAGAGTGCTTTTGTAGGTTGAGATGGACGGTAGTGGCACCATGATCAAGTTGACAAACAACAGTATCCACACAAGAATACGTTCAACAAGCAATTTCTCAAAATTGAACTGAGGTACCCACTCACGTAGCACTAAGGAGTTTTGGTGCACAAAGGAGTTCTCATTCAGGATCTTCACACAATCAGCATCAGATCCAAAACGGAAGATGTAGTATCCCAGATGTAGCTATCTTCGTCCAACTTCTTGTCACAAAACCTTCCATCACAGAGTATGGCACTCGATCACCCAGGACATACCCAATCAGAGAGTTAGCCCAGTACTTCCTCTCATCTAGAACCTCCTCCAAAGAGCTCTCAATCTCCTCATGTCGTCTACACACATATGACAATTGAAACCCATGGTTCACTTCATGATTACCTATATTCTTCTAATCACTCATAATCCCACAAAGAACCTGAGCGTACGATGCTGGTAACACGTTTAAGGCACGTTGTACTTTTGTTATTTCTAGTGCTATTATAATGAGTGTGATAGTCGTTATACCTTGGGAGACGATTGTCATTAAACCGTAAGCATCAGTACGAGACAAATTCGTCTTAAGAAAATAGTGTTCAACACTCGTCTCGAATATAAATGATCTTTTCTTAAATTTTATCTATTTTATTATTGTCTAATCATTATTAAAATCACTAACTCATAATCATTTAAGCAACAATCTGGCGAGCATATCGATATTTAATATCCAAATTCTTCTGAAAAGTACAGAAAGGAACAACAATATCGAACAAGGAAGCGATGAAAGAGCTAACGATCCTAGGCAGTAGGATGAAGGACTGGTAAACCGCTAGGGCCTAAGATCACTAACTAAATGGAGACAGCAATGGTGAAAAACTATTTTCGGAGAATGATGAGCTTTCTATTAAGCTGCAACCTTGCCCGCCTTCGGACTCGACTAACACTGATTTTAATTGCCTACTTCGCCAGCAGACAAACCTGAACCTTAGAAAGTAGCCAGCATAATGCTACGAAAGAACCGCCTAGGATGGCGTAAGAGAGTCGATGATCTGATCTCTTTCTTCAATGTGGGTTTGTGCATCTTTCTCCACCTTGATCTATGAGATCCTTGCCTTTAGCTATCCTCATGACTTAAAAATAAGAGTTCTTCTTTGATCTATCCCGAGGGGTTATAAGTGCTTTCGTTCCAAGCCTAAGGTAGACCGAGGGTCGCAACACCGGTAACCTGCTTGTTGGTAAGACGGGGACTTGGAGTAGTTTTGCACGGAGCTCCTTTATCCGTGAAAAGGCCGAGAAGAAGGTAGTGTTGTTGGAAAAGGTTGACACATCCTTGAACAGTGCGGATTTCTTGACTAAGATAATTAGTCATTCAAAGTTCAATTGGTGTATGATTGAGGTTGGTTTGAGACATTTAACTGCTGGGATGACATCTATTTGTGTGAAGTATTCAAAAAGTGAAAGATTATTCAGGGTGTCAATTACTTCAAATCCTTGACCGATGTGCATTACATTGAGTCAATAAGAGGATTTCGCTCCCCAATGAGCGAAAGGGGATCCGGGGGGCAACGCCCCTGTTAAGAGTATGGGGACAACGTGATATCTAATATGATGTAATCTTGTGAAATTGTGAATGCGTACAGAAGGACGAAGTAGCATTCATCATGGGCCATGTGACACGATGCACTATCGTGCCTGATGAAACTTGGTGTGTCCCTGAGCACGGGCTGGAGGTTGGGCATCAGGATGCAGGACCGTGAGGATTGCCTGGTTGGAGACACTGGACACTACCTGATCACATGCGTAGGAGGCACAAGCCATGCTTCGAGCCTCGTTTACGAAGATTAGATTTATTACATTTTTTCTTTAATGTTATATAGTCGGTCAATTTAATGAGTTAAGAATGATCTAATACAATCAATAATCATCTCTTCACATAGTGCTATGCTATCATTGTTTATGATGATGTGTTGTTGATTTTTCTCCTGATATTCTGATTTTCCATGTTAATTCGTGTGTCGTTTATTATCACTTCTCCCAATCTAGTATCTTAATTCTTTTCACATAGCTTTTATTTCCCCTTCGTGTCACGACAAAACTCGGACAATCCAACGTTCGATTCATTCATGCCCATCAGAGACAACGACGGTTCAGTACAACGTTGGAAAAACCAATACTTGGCTGATCAGAAGTCAATCACAAGTACAAAACACAGTCGACACTTTCTACTGTTCCTTCACTGCCTCGCTGATTCAGATGGAAGATAGCGTGTTACCTTCCGTTAGACATCACTTTGCCAGGTAAACTTATCGTTGCAATGCTTTTATTGAGATGAAAGAAAAAAACGGGACAGATATTTTGTTGGCGTTTGCGGCCTCTGCAAAACAAAGGCAAATATATCGTCATGAAATGGAAGAAGTGAGGTGGGTCAGACTGGACAGGTTGTCTATGAGACTAAAGTTATTCGGTAGATGATTCGAGGAAGAAGGCAAACAGGAGGCGTGGGCATAAACGAAATATAATTTGTATGAAACAGAATTTGTATGAAAACACAAGGCAAAGGGGAGGGCGACGCAGATATCCAACTGCATTCTGGTATATAAAAAAAAAAAAAAAAAAAAAAAAAGAAGGCAAGGAATTCGTATGTAACAGCATTGAGCAACAAAAAAACCAGGTTTCCTGCCAAAGAGAGGGTCCAGTCCTGACTCCAGAGGGATGCCAAAAAAAAAAAAAAAAATGCAACTATGACATATAGAGATGAAAACATCCACTTTTAACCATGACTAGAAATTTGATCTTCAGAAAGATTAAAACTGTTAGACGATTTAAGTAGTCCAAGCCTCATCACCCCGGATATCGGGTGCTTAAGTACCTTAATCGTCTTCGCTTGCTTCCTCTGTTTCCAGTCTCTCCAGTCTCTCCTTCTCTTCCTTTTCTTTCTCAGCCGCCTCCTTCTCTTCCCTTTCTTTCTCCGCCGCACTGGCAATGGCTAACTCAAGTCTTTTGCTAACCGACTCCCACGACACAAGCTTCGCCAAAAAAAGTGATATGTAATCAGGCCGCCGATTCTGAGATAGAAGGAAAACAAATAACAACTAATTAGATTGTTCAATTCAACGGCTAAGAAAATCCAGATAAAAGTAGATTAATGAGTGCATTTTACCTGGAAATCTAGGTAATAAGCATGCTGTTTGGACACGAAAAAATAAAAACACAAGTTAAAGACAATTGGTGACGAGGCAATAAATTGGCCAAGTTTAATATTAGAGAAGGAAAATGTAAGCTTACCTCCCAGACATCGATGGTAAGGATAGGCTGTGGCAGAGAATAAACTTATATCAGAAAGTTTTGACAAGAAATATAAGAGCATGCGATTCACCTCCAGTATCATAGTGCAAACAAGACTATGATTAACATATCATATGGAGGCAAAGCACTCACATAATGATGATCCCATACAAGTGGGTTGACAGCGTTGGGACTTTTCAGTACCACAAGCTTCTTGTCCTCATCTGTAGGTCGAGGATTAACAGCATTTCCCGCATCTAGTCTGCCAGTCTTATCTGACAATGAGTAATGCAAGAGTCTCTTAGTTGAATCGACCATTAAGAGTCTCTTAGTTGAACATAAACAACAAAGTAAGGAAATCAGAAAATGCATATACATAGGCAAAAAGCAGTAAAGCACCAAACTAGACGAGAGGGAAAGGCGTCTCACACGCAAGCCATGCCCAGCCAGAACCGAACTGTGTTGCTGCGGCTGCTTTGAACTCTTGAACAAATGCTTCGAAAGAACCAAAATCTCTTTCAATCCATCTTAGAAGCTCTCCAGATGGCCTGCCTCCGCCAGAAGGTTGAATGGATTCCCAAAAGAACTCGTGGTTCCAGATCTGAAATTTCAGTTTCAAACATATTTTGATCATATAATTTCTACTTTCGACATGAATACATGACTACTGTAAGATAGAATACATGAAAAGTATGTTGCCATACCTGTGCCGCATTGTTAAATGTCGGAAGCAGATCGCCTTTATTGTAGGATATCCGTATTATATCTTCTAGTGTTGATCCATCTAATTCTGTTCCGTCAATCTGCTTGTTTAAGTTATCTACATATGCTCTATGGTGCTTTCCCCAGTGATACTCCAGTGTCTGTTTGCTCATATGTGGCTCCAAAGCATCCTACATACATAGACGGGAAAAGGATGTCAACAATCAAGGAGCCGTGCTTCTCTTTGAAACTAGAAGAACCATGTTGATTCATTTTACACAGGCAAAACCAAGTAACATTACACATCCACAGAAGAGCTCTAGTGCACTATTTCTTCTAGTTTACAAAGCAGAAACATTTTTATCATTCCATTTTAAAGGGGCACAATTCACAGGCACACACACAAAAGATATGAACCAATGATGTGCGAATTAAATCGAACTACCCCTGATGAATAAAAATAATGCGATTCTATCGATGTAGATAACCTGTAAAATGAGACGAAGGTCTGGTTAATTGTTGTTACCCTTGACAATAAGAAAGGGGTGGAGTCAGACAGGGAAAAATTACTGAAGCAGGTTAGCTTTCTGTGAGATTATGTAATCACAACTCTAACCATCGATAATCAGAATTCAAAAGAGAGAACATTATGTAAACGATTTAATGATGGCAAGAGTCTAGCCAAAGATGAAGAACCCGCAATACATCCAGCAAGTCTAAAATACAGATTAGCACAGCAAGATATATTATTAGTGGAATCCAGCAAGAACATATATGTCACAGATACCTACAATCAAATGCAATGGCTTTCCCAAACCAATTCATGCACTAAACACAGAAAAACTTCATCAAACACTTCATGTCTTGACTTCAGGTAGGAATCGGAGATGAATACTTTGGAATCTTCTTACCAGGGGATAAGGTGGAGGTTTCAGATCAACTTTAGCAGTCACCGCAACACCAACCTTGACCCTTTGTTTCTGCACAATCACAAACAAATGTACATCACCTAACTTGGACAAATCAGACAAAGCACAAGCACTGAACAAAAAGGTTGTCGTGTCTGATAGACAAAATCCAGGCTTATATACAAAATTTACAATAATATATCTGATCTACCCCTGGGGGTTGTCATTCCTATTAGTCTATTACTATTTGAGTATGTGTCACATGCATCAGCGGCGAATCGTAACATATTATACTAGACCGTTTTCTATCTATCAAATAGGTAAGTTCATCTATGTACCCGTCAAGTAGTCTTAGTTATACGCTTATAGCTGGATCCTCTCCAACTCATTATCGCTTCAATGATGCGGAGTAGACAATCTATCATAAAAGAAAGTCAATAGTCTAGAATTAGCTTGACCTATTCATTAGACACTCAATTGAGAAAACGTTTGATACCTGTTCAATCCACGACGAGAACACTCTCGATATGCTATGCTAACTAAAGCTATGTTCGTTTTCCTATTAACTTCATACACCGAATGCTATTAACTTCATGTTAAAAGATATATATTAGCGGGCCTTTTACCATGTCAAGGATCAACTCTACCAAAATCCAACACTCAACAAGAATCCCAACACTCAACACTAATATACATCTTAACAATTCGTTATCAGACATCAAGCAATGAATCCACACTACAACGCCCGAATCCGTCAACAATCTCTTCAAAAAAATCCGAACGACAAACATTCAAATCCAACATCAACATTCAACAACCCTAGAGGGATCGAACCACAACTCCTCAACCAAAAACGAAACAACGAAACGGCGCAGCATTAATCAGGTACTACCTGTTTGTTGTGGCTGCGACTCCATTGCGGGACGCGGCGATACCCGGAGAGGAATGCGGGGGAAAGGGCGGCGACGGCGGTGGAGGGAGAAGAGAGGGTTGAAGTCATCATTTGAGTTTGTGATGCAGTGACCGCTGAAGAAAATCGAGCGAGCGAGTGAGAGGGATGCTTTGAGAGGAGATTTGGATGAATGAAGACAAGGAATTGTGCAAGACTGGAAAACTAGAAGGTGCGATAGTCTGCGGAAGGTGGTGGACGCTACAGAGTTTTCTACCGGCAACCGGGCATCTCCGGTTACTGTAGGACAAATTTCTTACCACCATTTAAGAAAAATAAAAGAAAAATATTGATTGTATTAGATCCTTTGAAAACTTTTCTCATCCTTAGGTCGATTTTAATTTAGGTCTCGTGTTCTTATGTGTTAATTACATTGATTCAATGTATAAGAAAAAAATATATAAAAAGGATTACATTACGAATATCTATAACATCTCTTTTTTTTTTACAGAAACAACACAAAACAAATGAGAAATACAATCACGCCGTCATGCCCGCAACAATAATAGCACCACTCCTTGATCCGCAGCATCGCCTTCTATATGAATGACCATAAAGCTGCCTTATCAGACCTTTCGATCGAATGAGAGTGTTAACGTTCAGTATCAAATCATTCGACCACACCTTCACCCAAAACCAAAGACGTGTCAATACCAACTCCGTAATGCCTGTTAGCCGTAATCTTGACACGGAGCAAAAACACAGGTCATCTCCATCGGCCACTATTCATCTTCCACCGGCCAAAAATACGCGTTTTACACTGTTGTGTACAAACACATTTTTGGTGTTTGTTTAGGCGAAACACGTCTGTTTTGTTTTTCTTTGAATAGGTAAGATCAATTCATAAAAATATATCTCGGAGACAAATCAATAATACGAAAATTAAAAAAGAGAGTTCTTCTCATCAATTCATTTGTCTCAACACACCACTAGATCTAGATCAAAAGCAACAATGGCCTCCCAGTCCGGCCACTTTGAACACTACATCATTACGAACTCCCCAGATAGTCCACACAACAACGAAGAATAAGGAGACCCAAACCTTCCTTTCTTCCTTTCCCCGACACATACGATATGCTCCCATACCAGAAACAAGTCCTTCAACAATGTCGAAACCACAAAGTCCATACCCCACCAATCATAGCACCTAGTCCAAGTCTCCCAAACAGATTTGCAATGAAGAAGAAGATGGTCCGATGTTTCACTTTCAGACCTACAGAAAGCACATAAATCATCATCAGTCGAGATGATGCCTTTCCCGCAAAGAGATTTTGAGTGCATACCCTCCCCAACAAAGCCAACCAAACATGAATCTGAACTTTCGGTGGTACGAGTCCAAGCCATATTCCTTTAACAAAGTCCACCGTTCGCCCTTCACGCCGAAACTCAATCTCCTAATGAAAAGATTGGGCCCTGTAAACACCATCAGGGGTGTGTATTTTCACTTGAGTTTGTCTTTCACATCTACACATAAGGAAACACCAGTAACTAAGGCCATCAGATTGTTATGCAATTCTGTTTCCCACACAAACAGGGGACGACGCCATTGAAACTGCCATGTCCAGATATCACCATTCCAAGCTCCCATGTTTCGTATTAAAAAATAGCATTGAAGGGTAACTCCATACAGTCTCATGAAAATCAATCGAATCGTCTGTGACCCGACCCAAAGGTCCTCCAAAAAACATACACAATCCCCTGAACCGATAGACCAACTCCAACCTGAAGTAATCAGATTCATGTACTCCATATAGAACTGTTTTGCTTAGATTGACACGAAGGCCTAACATTAACGCACACATAAACATCAACCCCAAAAATCCAACACCTAGTTACTTGGTTATCCTCATATTAGTAATACCCTTGTTATTGCTTTATAATGTTTCTTATGTTCTTTAACTGATTGTTGCCGTAAGATATTCTTATATTGTTATTATCCATTGTTTATTGGCACGGTTATGTTTGTGCTGTTGAGGTTTATTAAAGATGATGGAAAAACCAGCAAGCTACTAATCAAAGCTTACCTTCTTATTTGGAAAAGGAGAGAGGGCTTAATTGAATTTGCTAATGTATGTACTTGTTATTGCTACTTCATGTTTGGATCGCCACTGCTGATTATTTTCGAGAAAAAAAAAAAGTGATCGAAATAAGCTCTTGATGTTCTTTTGTTAGTGTTATCATAATAGTTGTATTTAAGTTAGTTTCATATGAAGGGTTCAATCTTATACCATTAGATTCTTTCATGTTGATACCGGATCGAACCGGAATACCGGGTTTCCCAAACCGGGAAACCGGAATACCTACACTGAAAAATTGGGACGGGAGGAAAAATCATAGATATTGGAAATATTGGAATATGATGGAAATAACTAAATATCGGATCATCATGTTCCATGCTTACCTCTAATTTCAACATATCGGATCACTCAATTCCCACATATATCGGATCAAGGCGGATTTCAGATTATTAAACAATCAGGGTTTCCAAAAGCGAATAGCGTGTTATCTCAGAATTCAAAAGTAGATGATCGTCTGGCCTCATATCTGGCTTGCTTTATTTGACAATAGACACGACCATGGTTCAATTTTAAATCGAAATCGAACCAAAATCGAATCGTCGTGGAATTGGAACCAAACAGCTAAATATTAGTTCGGTTTACGTTTCACAAAAAACGAAACCGGAATGGTCGGTTCAGTTCGATTCCAAACCGTCTATTTTCTTTTAAAATTTTATCTACCTAATTTATTCTGATTCATTTTTTGTTATGACTATTTAGTTGAATCACCCTATATTTTCGTCTGTTTATTTTTCGTTTATATTAAGCACAGCTTTGTAATATGATTATATAAGTTTTTATATAATCCATCTTATATCATATTTTACTTATATCTTTGTTTCAATAAAAACTATTTAGTATGTATCTAATGAACAAAATCATGTAAAAAATACAAACAAGTGGCAATGAACCTGTGATCAATTTAAATCGAAATCAAAACCGACATCGGAACCAAAACTGTCTCAGAATCATCGTTTTGGAAATCGGAACCGATCATCAAAAAAATTTCAATTTCAATTCGTCCTTGTACTAAATCAAAATCGTCAATTCTAAAATCGAAATCGATGATTTCAGAATCGTGATCAGATCTATTTAACAGTATCGCCCCACCTTCGTTAAGCCACAAAGAATATTTCATGGGAAGAAAATATTAATCCAAAAAAATTCTAATCGCAAAATGTAATCTGCGTAGTACCACTGATGTACTACCACTCTGAGGATAGAAGTACACGTTACTACATTTCTACCGGTTAAGCCGGTTATTTTACTGTGACTCGCCAACATTTCGTAATTTGAAGATATAAATTTACCTTTATGATTTTTGAATCGTATTATTAAGATGATTGAATTTTTTTATAATATTATCAAAAATAATTTATAATATTTAAATTGTATGTTTTAAGTTTATGTTAATGTTGTAATTTTATTGTATTGTTTAGATGTGATATAAAATTTATAAAATATATATTGAATAATATTTTATTTTATTGAAACATTTGTTACTCTAAATAAATGAGATTAAACATAAAATTAATGTTGGAGGAATATGAGTGAACTAGGGGAGGCATTGCCGGTATATACCATCTGCAACTGATCATGGCGATCCTTGGACAACGGAATCTTCCACCATCACAAGTTCCTGAACAGAAAAAATGCGTTACGTGTTTCAGGATTTGTCATTTTATGTTCGTATAGTTTGAACTATTCCTTTGATCACATTAAAAACACAACTAGGTCTCGTTTGATACGGAGATGGAATAAACCAAGATAATTAATAAAAAAATTATTAATATTAAGATCAATTATCCTATCCTACTTTATTATATTTGGTATAAAAAACAATCAGTGAAAAATAGTCAGTCGGTGGTTGAACGATCATCAACAACCGGTAATTGATGGTTGGACAATTGAGGGATGATCGACGATCAGGCCGTGGTCGATGGTCAGTTGGACAGCGGTCGATGACGATCGTGCGGGAGGAAGTTGGGTGGCGGTCGACGACTGTTAGGCGACGTGCGATGATCGACAATCAGTCAGGAGACAATCAAGACAGGTGACAAGCGGGTTACGATGCTTATCTCGTTTGGGGGATTAATAATATAATGGGAAATATGGGATTAATAATGAGGGGAGTAGAGGTGTTATCCGCTTAAGATGAGTGGAAGAAGAGAAAAAAAGAGTAAAAGAAGAAATAGTAGTGGGATTGGTTGATATGGTGTAAAATAAAAAATAAGGTTGTTTTGGTATTTTTGAAGGAAAAAAATTTTCAAATAAGAAAATATTATAATTTTTATAAGATATTAAAAAAAATATTATATTTTTTTATACGATGGAGAGAGTACAACACTGTCCCATGAATTTACTTTTAACATTTTTTCTTTTACTAAACTTTTAATCTAAAAACAATCAAATCAATCATGTTTTGTTACAGTAAATCCCACTCTTTAAAAATAATTCTTTTTTTATTATTAAATTTCATAAAAATTCAATATATATAAATATTTTTTTTGTTTGATTAAATAATTACAAATGAATTGGGACAGAAAAATAATATATAATTCTACTAATGTTATGAAAAGATTGTGTAAACCATCGATTAAAATTTATCTCGATAAATTTTATGGCTAAACCAATGCGTTCATTATAGAAGGGAAGGGATAGTCTAGTCAAGAAAAGAACTCAAACATGAACAATCCTAACCCCTATTTCTTTATAAACGAGGACAAACTATTACATACAGAAAATTAGTCAGATAATAAACAATATTTTTCCCAAATCATATAGTTTGTATCAGACCATGTATACCAATATGATATTGGTTACAATAAATATTCTTTTAATAATGGGTATGGGAGTGGTCAAAATTTGTGCGTCGATGATCTGGACTAGACTTCATAAGCAAATCGAAAACGAGAGACGAAAAAGGCAGGAGACGGGGGAGGTTCGCCGCGTCTCGTCCTCTACAGAAATTATTTATCCCGTGGCGGCAATATCTATATATGGAGTAAGCATCTAGCTGGATTCATCGATATCTATAAATCGAGTATAAGTAAAATGATTAATATCCCCTACGATCTTGGTTCACATAATTTGCACTTCCTAATAACCATCCAAAAAAATAAGACTCTTCAAGAGATATTCATTTATCAATAATAACGTTATTAATATAACATAAGTTTATTTGACTTTATGATGATTGAATGGTCATCTTTCTAATTAGTCTTATGCTTGGACATCGTAGAGATATATATTTGTTATTGAGTTTTCGTTTTTATTATTGATTTTGATTTTTTTTAATTTTGAACAATAATAATAGAAAATTTGGCTCAACATTTTTTATTGTTATTTTAAATGAATGAATTTGTGAAAACTCGATATACATATAGATAAAACCTATTTATATAGAGATACCAATTTATGATTTGTAAACCCTTTTACTCAAAATATGGGCTCAATGCATTACACTACTCAATTTTTCCTTAATCCCAAAAGAATATGCTGACTAAAATACTTTATAGATTGAACCATACATCACAAATTTCATGGAAACCCCAATTTTGGTGACCAAACTCACGAGTCCCATGCTCGTCTTTTGTAGTTATCCATCTAAGTCACATCTCTGTCCAAACCGGACAATTAAAATCAACAAATCTTCCCTTTCTTGATCATCATCATCATTGATTCATCCTCCTCAATCATTCTCCTATAAATACCCAGCAAACGCCCATCGGTCAATCACACCTCACCTGCAAAAATTACGCTTTTTCTCCTCTCAAAATCCCCACATTTTGACCAATCTGTCTCATTCTTGGTTACCCTTTTGTGGGGAAAATGAATGCTCTTGCTGCCACCAACAGGAACTTTCGTGCTGCTTCTCGCATTCTGGGGTTGGATTCCAAGCTTGAACGGAGCCTTCTCATTCCGTTTAGGGAAATCAAGGTATATTGGAGATCATACATTCTTGTCTTGATTGTGATTTCTGGTGAAATTTGATGTTTTGGCATCTGGGTTTTTGTGATTTGGGTTCATGGGCGTGTTTCATTTTGGCTTGTTTGTTGGATTCTCGATATGGGTTGTTGGTGCTTTGTGATTAGGGTTGGTGGGTTGGTCTCATCTTGAATTGGTTGTGGGATTCTGGATAATGGTTTTATGATTTAGGTTGATGGGTTTGTTTCATTTTGGCTCGGTTAAGGGATTCTTGTTGTGGGGTTGTGGTGGTTCTTTGATTTGGGTTCATGGCTATGCCTCATTTCGAGTTAGTTGTCGATTCTTGAGATCGGTTGATTCGATTCTAGGGTTTGATTGTGTTGGTTTTTTGGTGTTTCTGATGATCATCAGGTTGAGTGCACGATTCCGAAGGATGATGGATCACTGGTGTCCTACATTGGATTCCGGGTGCAACATGACAATGCTCGAGGTCCTATGAAGGGTGGCATCAGATATCACCCTGAGGTATTAGATTCCCTTCCCTTGTTCTTTGATAGTAGATGGCTTCTTGATTTGTTGAATCATTGATTGGTGTAGTGACGTGCCGATTCCAAATCTGGAATTTGTCTTGGGTTGTCCGATACAGGAATGCGTATTTAGATCTTGGCTATTTCAGTATGTATGAAGGGTGGTTCCAAATCTGGATTTGGGTTGAAGCAATAGTTTCCAGTTATTTCCTTTAGTTCAGTTATTTCCGTTATGTCCGTTGTTCCCGATATTCCCGTTATTTCCGTTAGTCCCGATATTCCCGTTATTTCCGTTATCCCCGTGGAGGGAAGTTAACAGTTAGTTCTAGTCCTCCCAGGTTCGTTATTTCCGTTATTATCATGGGAATGTGGGATGTTTATTCCTATGCTTTGAAGTCAAGTTTCTAGTATAATCAGAAAGACGTATGAAGCGATTAGGTGGACAAGATATATCTTATTACCTAAGATATTGGTCTTCTAACTTCAGACCCGGTCTTCGTTGAATCTAGATTCTTTCTGAAATAAGCAACTGGTGCATAGCCTAGGTGAACAAAAGATGAGATATCTCGTAAGTTATGTCATGGTTCTGTTGTGAAAATAATCTGTCCATTGCTCAGGCTGTCTCTATCAACTTTTTTTCTCCCTTCCTTGCCTAACCTGAAAGATGATGTCCAAGATCTCTTAGCTTTTTGACTCTGTTCATTCCCATCGACGTTTACCTTTTTGATTAACTTCATGCTTTGTGGTCAAATCTGAATTGTAATGCTTCATCCCTTATTTGCGTAATTCCCTTAAAACATCTATTTCCATCTGAAGAAGTTGCTGTCCAAATACTTTTTTTTTTTTTTTTGAAAGGGGCTGTCTAAATGCTGTCCATCTGATATGTACATATCAGAAAAATAGTTGGTAATTGTTCTTTTTGTTTTTGTGGCTTCGCATCTTAAGGTTGATCCAGATGAAGTGAATGCGCTTGCTCAGCTCATGACCTGGAAGACCGCAGTGGCTGACATACCATATGGTGGCGCCAAGGGTGGGATTGGCTGCACTCCCAGGGACTTGAGTAAAAGTGAATTGGAACGTCTGACTCGGGTTTTCACTCAGAAGATCCATGACCTTATCGGGGTCCAAACTGATGTCCCAGCTCCTGATATGGGCACCAATGCTCAGGTTTGCATATCTCCAGAGCATTTTGTCTCCAAATTGCTGAAAATGATAAACTTAGTAGGCAATTTATTTCACTTTATATTGCTGAAAGCTTGCTTTTTCTCTTAATGAATTGGACAGACTATGGCATGGATTTTGGATGAGTACTCGAAGTTTCATGGTCACTCGCCTGCCATTGTGACTGGAAAGCCCATTGTAAGTATAGCTTTTCAAGGTTGAGCCAATAGCATTGAACAGAAAAGGCACTTCGACTGCTGGGGTTGTGATCTTATAGGAAAAAATAGATTAGACATCGACAGAACTCCTATTGTACGCATACCTTTTGGATGATTAAAACTGGATGTTTGGCAGGATCTTGGTGGATCGCTTGGTAGAGAAGCTGCCACTGGCCGAGGTGTTGTTTTCGCGACTGAAGCTTTGCTGGCAGAACATGGGAAATCCATCAAGGACATGACTTTTGTCATTCAGGTACTAAATACTTTCTGTACTCGACATGTTGCATCAAATTATCCAACATTAATTTCACATCCTGTTTACAACTTGTATTGTGCTTTAAATCATCCTTTAGGGATTCGGAAATGTTGGATCTTGGGCGGCAAAGCTGATCCACGAGAGAGGCGGGAAGATTGTTGCTGTCAATGACATTACTGGTGCCATCAAGAACCCAAATGGTATCGATATACCAGCTCTGCTTAAGTTCAAGGAAGATACTGGGAATCTGAAGGGTTTCAGCCGCGGAGAATCTATGGATCCTGATGAACTGCTCAGGCATGAGTGTGATGTTCTCATCCCTTGCGCTCTCGGTGGTGTTCTGAACAGGTTGCTCTTCTTTTTAGCTAATACTATATCAGAAATCTTATCCGAAGTGGATTCGAGATGCATATTTAACTTTTTCATCCCGTTCTTCGTCAATTTGGCAGAGAGAATGCAGCTGATGTGAAGGCCAAGTTCATCATAGAGGCTGCAAACCATCCTACCGACCCTGAAGCAGATGAGGTATATTTCCGCCGTCTGGCCCAATAGGGACAGCACACCCCCCACTTCAAGCGTACCTTTGTATCGACTCAATCACTCGCCAGGTCTAGTCGGTGGAACCGGTGAACCACACGAGCTGGTTAGATGTGAGATTTTATGCAGTAATCAACAGTTTGATTTTCATTATTACTTACTTGAAAAATCTTTGATCTTAGATTCTGTCCAAGAAAGGAGTCGTAATCCTTCCTGATATCTATGCGAATGCTGGTGGTGTGACTGTGAGCTACTTTGAGTGGGTTCAGGTAAGAACCAATATTGGTACTCATCTCTGATCTGGTTATATTCAGATTACCATTCTTGCTTGTTTAGACTTGAAAATTATGCAAAGAAGTTTGCTTATAAATGCTTTATTTTTTTCTTGCTTATTGCAGAACATTCAGGGGTTCATGTGGGATGAAGAGAAGGTGAACAAGGAGCTGCAGAAGTACATGACTCGCGCCTTTCAGAACATAAAGAGCATGTGCCAAACTCACAACTGCAGTCTCCGGATGGGCGCCTTCACTCTTGGGGTCAACAGGGTCGCTCGTGCCACCCTCCTGAGGGGATGGGAAGCCTAATGATCAAGAACCCGACTGTCGGTTTCTTTTCTTCCGTTTAAACTGCAGCTGGAAGCTTCTTAGGGAAAACAGTCGTCTTACTGAATTTAGAAATCGGATAGGCTTATATACAGGTTGAGTCCCCATTGACAAGAAATAGAACCATTGCTATAGGTGACTTACCATTTTATCAACAATACCTTGTATTGGAGAATCCTGTGATGGAAATTTTGTTCTAATAAAAACTCAACTTCTATTGATGTCGGATGCCATTTGTTATTTGTCTCAAATATCAATAAAGATGTGTGCTCTGTTCGTTCACCAAAAGTATTCTATGGAGAATTTTCTATACTATCTTAATTTTGTTGAATTTACTCTGGAATCAAGTTCAAAACAGGTAATGCTGACAGAGTTGGACAGCACGGTAAGTATTTCTCCTTCTGTTACAGGTTAATTTTGCAACACTATCCAAGTCTCAAACCCTATATATATCTAAAGATCATATTAGTTCTTCTGCGAATAGAACTTCATGGATACTCTCGTATGCATTCCTCTCCTAATATCACCAATCGTCATTGCCCGGTATTCATTGCCGGCAAACTCTGAGACAATGAGCATGGTGGTTCGAATAGCAAGTGGTATATCTTTATACTAAAGACTAATTTAACTTTTCCTTCGTCCCATCTACCCAAGAGGCGAAACGGTTCTAATACATTAGACACATAACAATGGTTTCAAAAACTCAGCCACACCAGAACCAAACCTCAGTATAGACAGCCTTCTACAGCAAGCATCATGTACCCCTAGAGACTCTATATATTGAACAACTCATCAGTCATACATACAAGAAAGACGCTGATATTGAACAGAGAGAGATGGAGGGCTGCGGGAAACGAAGGCTTCAGCCATAGCAACGAATAGGGTCGTTGCAACCCTTGGCAGCCGATTGCTTGAATCCAAAGCGTCCGCCCTTTGCAAGGTACTGTTGATGGTATTCTTCGGCTCTGTAGAACTTCTTAGCAGGCAGGATCTCTGTGACAATCTTCCTGTTCAAGAGCTTCTGGTGCTGCTCCAATGATTCCCTCGCTGCTTTCTCTTGCTCGGGACTGTAGTAATAGATTCCAGACCTGTACTGCGTCCCGACATCATTGCCCTGCACACATCAATAGCAGTTCAGTACCGAAGTATCATTCAAAAAGCCCCTATCATGTTCATACAACATTCAAGGTTGTATTCTATCAAAGAAAGTGCGAAAACTATCCCATATTATTAATGCCAAGGAAAAGGGAGGTAAACGAATTCATGCACATGCTTTTTTATCAGTAAAAACAAGCCAACTTATATAAGAGAAAAGCAAAAAATTAATCACACAGAAACCGTGACAGTACAATGGTCTTGCTTGATGCTTGAAGATACAAGATCGTAATTAGACATTTGGGTGGACAAGGAAAAATCATGGAAAATCTAGGAAAGCAAACACTCTGAGCATAGATCTTAGACCCAGCTTCGATTCAGATATCCAACTAGGGTTCATTCTTCATTTTCTATCCTTTTACTTACAACAGAACCAATTTGTGTACAGTCTTCGAAGATTTCTTCTTTAACAGCAGGAAAGCTCGATCACAACCAGGCTCTAACAGGATGAAGCCCTCTATCCTAGAAACCAAACTACAGGGCTAATTAACATAGTATCATCTGCTCTTGTATGCAAGTGTTCATTCCATCATCAAAGGCAGGCATCATTCTGACCAGAGTCATGTAATGACTTGATGATATTAACAACAATCTGCAGCAAATCATGGCATACATCTCATCTGTATAAATGATCACAATCTCATTCTCCAATGACACCCTCTATCATATTAAGCCATGTCATATTCAGGTTGAGATGTATTCAGTCTAACCCATACAGTGAGACTAATTCCTTATGTACGCAGGGTCTGGTGAGCCCGAGATGTATTCAGCCTAACTCCTGTAACAATGTAATAATACAGGGACTATCTTCTTATGTTCTCGGCAAGCACTAAACCCCTAATCACATAATCTGAGCAAGAACTGCTTACAACTAAGCCAACCCGACAACAAAACCAAATCAATCAACCAAAAACCACAAGGAAATCATTCAATTCCGCAATCAAACCCCCTCTCACCTGTCGATTCAGCGTGGTCGGATCATGCCTTTCCCAAAACACCTCCAACAACCTCTCGTACCCACACAGACTCACATCATACATCACCCTGACCACCTCCGAATGCCCCGTCGTGCCCGAACACACGTCCTCGTACGAGGGATCGTCCACACGCCCCTGACTGTACCCCACCTCGGTTTTCGTCACGCCGGGTACTCTCTGGAACGCGAGTTCAACTCCCCAGAAACACCCCGCGCCGAATTGCGCGAACTGGTGGCCCGGTGAGGGGATTTCGGTGTCGGGTCCCGTGGCGGGAGATGAAGATGAGGTTGGTGCGCTTCTGGGTGTTGGCGATTGGCTGGAAAAGAGTTTGTTGAGAAAAGAGGACATGATGGGCTTGTTGGAGGATGTGAGGGAAATGGGTCTTGTGGGTTTGGTGAGGAAAGGGGAGGAGAAGAGGAGGAGAGGGGTGATGGTGGTGGTGGTGGAGAGGAAGAGAGGTGTGGTCGTGGTGGCTCTGAGCATTGTGTTGGTGGTTGTGGTTTTTGTGGGTTGCGTTGCGTGTTCGAGTTTTGTGATGTGGTGTGGTTTAACGCTCGAGGGTTCCCGAAAAACCAAGAACGTTAACGAGTTCGGAACGTCCTCGATAAAACTGGCCAATTGCTACCCATTCGTAGGGATGAACGTGAGAGGAATGGTTTGGTTTTTATCATTTTTCGTCCCGTTTTGATTTTTGTGGTTCTCAACAAATTTTCTTTCGTATCATATTAATTTTTCGATATTGATTTTTGAGTTTATCTATCCAAAAAATCTCATATATATAATTTCAACGAAATCTCATCTCTCGAGATCGATTTAGAGTTTCTTTACTCGTTTTCTTTATCTTTTGTATTAGTAATTTGTATGAACGTCATGTGTTGGATGAATTGTCTTCTAAATCGAATCATGATCTAAATCTCTCGTTAGAGGTGTGATATCGTTGGATGATTGTAACGATGTTACTTTGAATCTTTTATCTAGTTTTGATTGTTTTATGCTTATGGTTTGTGGTTTCTCTTAATGCTTTTAATGGTTTGATCACGCGTTATATGATCCGTGACATGTTTTGATTCAAAGAGGATAGCTTCGTGTCGAGACCCTCTCATATACCCACACGTTGAACGTGAGGTTAAAAGATTGCTTGCGTAGCGTGCGAGATCACTTTAGGAAACCCAAAAACTTCATGTTTTTTAACACGCGACGGTCTTTCACTGAGAGGTGTTAAAGACGATGTTTAGTTAGGCGAAATCTAGGACTCGAGATAGTTTAGATTATAAATTATGGAATCCAATCTATAATCATGATTCATGAGAAAAAAGATACACGACGTAGTGACTAGATTAATCCGAAAACAAAATCATAACCCTATCTCATCACGTATATAAAATCACCCAATCCTTTACATCATTGCTGACTGGAGAGTTGAGTTTAGTTGTATCATTAGTGTTTACATAACAAAACCATCAAATTTTCATTGTTTAACCCAAGAAACACTATTAACAGTTCGATCACTAGAACTAAGTTTTCGTGGGATAATAACTCATATATTCATCTTATTACTTGCAAACGACACAAACACTTACGTTAAGTCGCAATATACTACGTCGAAAACAAACACCCAAATTCTCATTGATGTAGGTTTACAGGTACTTCTTGAAGAGGATACAAGAAGCCTAGTACATGAAGTAAATAAGTTTTGGGAAACAGTTAAGACCAATGAGGACGAACATCGGATTAGAACAATGATAAGGGAAACTGAGATTATATGGACCTTCAAGGATTTTACTGAGCTGTTCGAGTTGAATGAAGACAACATTCTACCAGACAAAATCCCAGAGGAGAAAATTCAAGAAGGAATGGAGAAGATGATGTCATAAATACCTGACAAGGGATAGCTTCTTAGGAAATACTTCGATGAGAAGTATGAGTATTTGGCCGATGTACTCAAGAACTTCTGGTAGTAAAAGGATCAAAAGATAGTGTATGTAAACCAAGACCTGCTAAAAATGATGACAGGACTTGTGTTTGGATATAAGATCAACTGGAATAAACTTGTGTTCAACCTATTCTCGAAAAGGCTAGAACAAACTAATAAGTCTGCTAATCAGAAGGAAACTGAAGATAACCCCAAAAGAAGGGGTTGCTATCAATGCCAACAAAAGGATAGGAGCCTCAATCCTGAAGCTCATAAGAAAAGCTTTAATAACCTTCCAGCAGAAGGAAAAGGGTAAACTATCTCCATTAAAGGAACCACAGGAAGCAGCAACAAGGTCTATAAAGAAGAAAACAGCAGAACCAGCTGAGAAGAAAACAAAAGCGGCCGTAAATAATATATGTTAGTGATTTTATACTGTAAGTTAAAAAATATATATTGTAAGTTGATGAATATGTATAATCAAGTTTTTAGTGTATTTTATAACTAAAATATGACTATATATATTTAATAAGTTACAATATAAACTTTTCAATTTATAATATAAATTTTTCAATCTATAATTTATAACAGTCACTATGCTGTCTTTTACCGCACTAACAACGTTATTCACGTTGACAGAGCTTAATCCAGCCTTCAGAATCTGTCCTATATCCACCTCGAATCTGTCCTATATCCACCTTGATTCTTGATGGACACTGACCAACATTAGTTTGCTGGTGGCAATCGAATTGGAGTGATTTGTCAATGTGGTGGTTCCAGACTCGGGTAAGAGAGCATTGTATCCGAGATGGCCTAAAAGGTCCTATAAACAATGCAACAGTAGATGTTACAATGTTTGATACCATAAGTTATGTATCCTCTTAACTTAAAAACATGAGTCTATTTGAAGGTAGGGGAAAGAGTAATATGGAAGACAAGAATGTTCGCTTACATCAAATTCTTAGCACAAATCCTTACTCAAATCTTGCTAGAATTGGTATCGTATGCTATTATAAGCATGGTCTGATTGTGACGGTTACGTTTTAAATCAAACTATCTATATTTAACCTATATTTGAAGCCTAAAGTCCTTGTACAGTTCAAAATGGATACTCAATTAGTTCCATTACTATAGTGAGTGTCATGAGTTCGTAGTCAAGTTATGTTATATATCGTCATAGGCCACATAGTTCGCCTGTAATTAAGATGAAGAAAAAAATGTGTGGCATGCAATTCAAAGGCACTAAATGACATGATTTTTCTATGACAAATAGGCACTAATCATATTTCACACAATATACAGCTGAGAAACTTGTCAAAATTGACCAATCTGTATTAACGCCCTAGCTAGTAACCCAAATCATTGCAAGAATAATGTAATATTGGATTTGGTTACCACTAGCTAGATATTATAGACTTGGGTTTGTTGTAAATACTTCTTGCCTTCTATTGTTTTCTTTATGTTTTTTTTTTTCAATGCAGACCAACGAGTAATAAAAGATAGTTGTTAATTAACGATCAAAACGATCGTTGTTTGCTTCAGAAGTAAGTTTAGCGACCAACTATTTTTGCAATCGTTATTCCTGTTTCGACCAACAATGTTTCAGTTGATGATTAGCGACGGCGTAGTCGATAATTAGCAGGCAATCGCGATAAGTGAATTTGTGACTAAAGTTTTTGCGATCATCATTTTGAGTCGTAAATCGGTTAGAAAACGTCTTTAGTTAACATTTCACGATGGAAAACAATCATGGGTAATATGCTTCATTTTTATAGTGTTTATATTGCTAAGATAATCTTTTGTGGTTGAACTCTAGTTTTGAGTTTCGGCCATAACATATCCGTGATTCGTGAATAGTGTTTTCGAGACATAGACCAATTGGAGCATATGCAAATGTGTGGATGGCCCATAGTCATGGAGCTAGAGGGATTTGCGTCCACGTATTTCATTAATAGTAATTGTTGTGAACTATGAAGTCAAAGGGAATATCGTACTAGATGACATCCGAGGTTATAATTCTTTGTTAAGTAATACTAGCATGTGTCACCCAGTACGTTCAAATCCTTGAAAAATTAATAATTTTGATTTCCAACTTGACTTCTCTACTCCTCAACGTATACATCTATTTATAAATATATATAATTAATTTAATCTTTTTTATATCAAAATTTGATTTAATTTGATATAAAGTTTGATTGGTTATTCATTAATGACATAATATTTAACGTGTTTAATTTTTAATATCTTTTATTATCTCATCTATTTAATTATATAAACTTAATTTATTTTTTTTGGTATCAAAGTTTGGTTTACTTTGGTACTAAATTTGATTGATCTTATATTAATAACATAATATTTATAATTTATATTAAATATATTTAATTTGTAATGTATATGACCGTTCTAGTTTAAGGCTAAACTTGATTGAAATCTTGGTTTCTCATTTTTGGTTTATCAACTTTATTATTCAAGAAATTAGGGTCATGCACGGTTTGATGTGTGTCATAAGTCCTTATGGTTAATGATTACAATTGAAACTAGTTTTGATAGCTGGACGCTTTAGTAAACGTAGAGTAACAAGATAGTAAATGATTTGTGAATGGGTCGAATTTGGGATGAGTTTATTGAACTCCTGAGTTTGCAACTAAAATTCAGTTACTATGCAAGTCCCCTGTTTATACGAGAGAGCTCCCAACTCTCAATATGCATGGACAATAAATGAACATCTGTTTTGGGTTGAAAATGTGAACATTTTGAGCTATGGTTACACAAAGTGATAAAGTCTTTCAGCCTATGAGCTTTCGTATCATATTAAACCTTCATGATCAATTGACAATGAGTAGTGTAAGATCTTGGTCTATATTCAGACCCAAGGTCAAGAGGATAATCCAATCCCAAAAAAATTGTGTGATAAAAGGATATTTCTTTTACTTATAACCCATCAAGTGAATAACATAACAGTCTAAGATATATTTTTGTTTTTAAATAATTCATCAATTTAAATAATTTATTATATTTTTCTCGTCACATCAAAAATACGTTCTTTATATGTGGTTTGCAACACAATGGTTTTATTTTTATTTTGGTAAATTTTAGGGTGCATGTTGAATATGTGCAACGATTCATCAAAACTATACGTCGGGCAAGATCAGTCTCATACCAAAGCAATGATACTGATATGCTGCTACAAGTTGAGGAAAAAAACAAAGAGAAATTTTGATTATGGTGCAGCCAGATCGAAGCAAGTGAATAGAAAAGGTTGACTATTTGGGAAATTTGCCAAACTTTCATTTATTAACATGACATTGACTTTATAGGAACTTTTATGATATTCATGAATCATTATTATTATTCTTCTGTTTCAACCAAACAAATTTTGGCCGACATTGTGCTAATTACTTCTATAAACTGGCATCTGATAGAAAAGATGTCATGAAAAGTCACTTTAAGTTGTTGGAGGAGTTGGATAGTCTGTTATTGCATTCCAACAGCATTCGTGATGTGTACAATCATCATCCTTGAATCATGATGAAACAGAGAAAAAAAAACCTATAGATTTTTATTTATTTTTTTATTGGTTTTTTTTTTTAGCATTGGATCATCTGTAGTGTTGGAATACAACAACAGATGATCCGGATTGTTTTCTTCGGTTGACATTTTATGAATCTCATCAGATTTATCTTTAGAGAAATCTAAAATTATGATATTGACAAAAGTTTTTTAGATGATTATCAAAAAATGATTGTTGTTCTGGTTTCTCATATTTATCATGTTATGTGAGGGCAGTCAATCTGCAGGGTAACTTTTTATTATGTGAAAGTATTTTACTTTAATCACTAGTGGTATCCAAATCTAGGTGTTAGCATCATATTTAACATCTTTGAACTCACTTGCCCCAAGATAGATTGAATAATGTGTTACTATTGACCTTGCAACACTAAGTTAAAAAAGCATCTTCAGTAAACTCTTTTAGTCCCTCATCCTATTTATTTTGTAATATTATTCATCATTATATCATTCAATATGTATTTTACAAAATTTCGTTATTTATCTTAATAACAATAAAAAATCAGATCATTAATTTAATAGATATTGGAAAAGTTTTAATTTAATATGTATATAGGTCCTTTCGGACTAGCTCAGTCCAGAAATAAACAAATTAAAAGAAAAAAAAGAAATATAATATTTAAACGACATGTAAATATACATTATACACATCTTTTTTCGTTTCATAATATTCATTTCAGGTTGATTAAAAAAACAAAAAACGCACAAACTTCATATATTCT
This sequence comes from Drosera capensis, assembly GCA_001925005.1. Lineage (NCBI taxonomy): Eukaryota > Viridiplantae > Streptophyta > Magnoliopsida > Caryophyllales > Droseraceae > Drosera > Drosera capensis. The sequence goes on from LIEC01012410.1 coordinate 26,182, forward strand.
GATAATAAATATCAAGTAGATAAAGACATCACAAAAAATCTAACACTCATCTCTAAACCAGAAAGCCAAGTCCTACTAGAATCTTCATTAAATAGGAAGCCATAAAATCAACACATCACTTTAGTTATATTCAAACAATCCCACAAAATACTAGTTCCAAAAATCAACATCCCATTCTCATCTCACACCATGTATATATATTCCCACTCTCATCATCACCAAACTTTCTTGTATGCTTCTCTGTTGTTGTTGTTTTTTTGCCAGGGTCTCATCAGCTGGCTCAATATTCCCTCTTCTTCTTCTCCTTTCTCAAATATGAAGGAGTGTATCAAATGGGGTAGCTCTGCTTGTTCTCCGACCGCGATCACCCTTCTTGTTGTGTCACTGGTTTTATCTGTTGGATTCGTTTCAGCTGTGCCCGCGTCGAGTATGTCACTTGATCCAACATATATATCGAGTTACGATGAATTTTTGGCTTGATGTATTTGATGAGAATATAGATACTGAATTTGGGTGTTCTGTTTTTGGTTTTGGTTGATGACAGGAAGCATGAATTTTGTGGTTCAAGCACCATCAATCAGAGATCTTTGTGCTCAGGTTAGAGTTCCTGGCTTTGATTCTCATTTTCTTTCATGAATTTATTGGATGATGAAGATTTTATTGGTTTGTTTTTCTTTAAGTTTGATAATTACTGTTCTGTTTGGGTAGGTTTTGATTTGTTTATTAGTTGAATAATGAATGGTTTGGAAGAGTTTGGTAACTTGGGAATTGACTAAACCATAAAGGTTTATTGACATACCAATATGGATCTTCATCATGTGCACTTGACTTTTCGATGTGATTGATTTTTGTAATGGTGTCATGATCTGATTTGATCAAGAACGATTAACTCAGCTCGTAAGCAACTCTTCCCACTAACCATTAGATCGTTAACATACAAGAGAGACAAGGCTACTTATCTTGCTTAGATTTAACTAAAGGTCATTGAGTTGAAGTTTTCGATGTTTGATTAATGTGTGTTGACGTTTCGTGTGCGATACAACATTGGTTTAAGAAAAGTGTCAGCTGAAAAATAAGATTTATCAGTTTGAGGTTTAGCTAGTGTTGTTGATCGGAACTAAATTGTCGATATAGTGCAGAAGTGTCGAAGACTTTGAGTTCAGTGTTGTTGGTCGGAACTAAACACTATCGGTCTCGTTTTGCCTGCACATAATTTTTGCATAGTATAACTTGATTCACATCAATCTTTCCTAAAATTTCGTGCATTCCGTGTTCAGGGCATGATGGATATGTGGGTCTGCAGCAAGAAAATAAGAGAAGAAGAAGGGAGAATGCTGATCGATGTGAACGATTATCCAGATCCCGGCCCAAACCCCGGCCACGAGCCGCCACCTCCACCGGCGTCTTCCTGAGAGTGTTTCTAATCAATAATAACAATAATAAGAAGTCTAATTCCATATACGAAATGTTATACAAATATTACTACAGATTTCGTTTTTGCCTTGATCCCACTTGAGTTGTGCACTTTGAGGTTTGTCTTCGATTTGTTGTTGGTAGAAGTCATTGTATTTTTTTTCCCGACGTTGTACAGGAAACTAAACATATTCACCTGTAACAGACGAGGACTTACATAGTGTCTTGAAGACTATTACAGCTTATACTTTCGAGCTATTCCTTTCAAGTAATACTGAACATAGGTGCTTCATCAGTTTATTTCAACAGCTAAGCTTGCTGGACGAGATCGATGAAGCAACGGAAAGTGAAAAGAGCATGAAACATGCCGAGCTCCTGGCGTAATTCTGACTCCGATATAGACAAGCACATCTGGTGGGGGATAATGACTCGGGTATTTGCAGGGCGACAACAAGGAGCATCCAGACCCAAATCTGCTCAGTACCCATCCACGACTCGCGCCTTCCAAAAATTCATGTACAAACCATATCTTATCATCGAGCCAACCCTTCTTAACCTCATCATATAGGACTGATAGAAAATACTTATCCGTCCATACCTTCAGCACAAGCATGTTCTTCCATATTTTACTACCTATGGCCTTCAGCTTAATTTGACAACACAAACATTTTTAAATCTTTTCCAGATTTTCAGGCACAAAGACTGTAAAAACATTTGACTCAAGGCATCCATATTCGAATTTCATAGTCCAAAACATATGATTTTCATGACATCCGTTATCTTTTTCAATGTGTGCTCTCCCCTTTTCATGGTTCAAGTAATAATTGTACACCACACAGAACAAGACAAGTCTCACATTTTTCTTTCCCCAGCACATAACAGAACCTGTAACGGACGGTCTACAAAACGAGTAAAATGTTTCTGTTTTGGTTTTGTTTCTAGTTCTGGTTCTGCGGTGCTAATTGTCGATAAAGACGAAGTTAAGTGCCAATTCCTAGTCCAAGGAAGTCATGGGGTTGAAGGTTCAGCTTGAAGTTGTCATGTTCAGCGTCTCCGTTGTTGGCAACTATTGACGAGCATCCAGAGTTGGAAGCTGAGCTGGAACCTGACTTCGCGTTCTTCTGCTCACCCAAAATCGTCGGATCACCTACAAATCGATCAAACAGATTGACAACAAAGTTTGATAAGTTCCTTTCATTAAAAAGGGGAGAGTCTGGAGAGTACAAGAGAATGGCATATGTTCACCCAAAGTTCAGCAAATCATAATGTCCGAAATAACCGCAAACCTAAGATGATCCTAAAACGATTAAGTGCCGAAGGTCCTTGCTTAATAAGAGTTTTAGAGGAAACAGATTTCTGCAATTTTTTAGACTGAAAGCCATGATCAAGACACTCTAGACACGAATGATTAACGAACAAACCATGCTCATCCAACAAATCCTATGTTCAACCGTGCAATCAAAGAAGGGTGATAACACATCCAGATTATCTCCAACATCATCATTCTTAGAATCAATTTGACCCTTGTTTGCAAAGGATTGAAGACAATAAAACAAAGACATAAAGCTACTGTAAACAAGCTTTCAGAATACTGATTTGACTGGAATAGATCATACCTTTCACCAAACTTGCATTCAGATCCTTGTTCAAACACAAGGAGAGAGAAAGGTCACTGCAGGTCGAGACACCAGAACGATCACCAGTCAAGGTCGAAGCAGTCATTTCCTTCCCTGAGGTGTTATCATTATAACGATACTTGACAACAGAATAACAAGTCGGCCGAGGTGGAGGAGGAGACAGCTTCCATTTCCTGTAAGCAGCAGAGGAGTGTTCTCCTCTGTGCTTCCTGGCATTGATCACATGCCAATGATTCTTCACCGCATTGTCGGTCCTGCCGGGGAACAGCTTCGCAATCAGCGCCCACTTGCTACCGTAAGCTCTGTGCGCAGCTAACAGCCTGTGATCCTCTTCCTCTGTGAATGGCCTTCTTATTATCTTTGGATCCAGTTGGTTGAACCATCTCAACCTGCAGCTCTTTCCTGCATTTTTTTTCTCACAGAAACTGAAATCTGAACAAAGGCTGTAATCTCTTGTGACATCACAGAATCCTTTGCAAGGGACTATAAGCCTATTTTGATAAATCCAGCAATGAATGTTGTCAATAACACCCGAAACACTTTGACACGATAGGGTAGTCACTCGATTAAGCGCTATGAAGCCATGATACTTGGGGCCCCAAAATCATGAAAGTCATAAAAGGATACTATATCATTTGTAATTGTCTCAACAAGTATAACTCAAGTTTTAATCCTATAAAAAGGGGTAAGCTATATGGACGTGACAAGACAAAGTGTACAATAACTCTATCAATCATCGAACCATTGTGCTTTTAAGGCCACCATTTTCAGTAGTTGGCCCAGATAGTAAAAAAGTAGTAGCTAAAAAAGGGTACCTGATCTTCCTTCAAGCTTCTCAGCAATCAAGTTCCAGTTATGCGGACCAAGCTGAGCCACCAACTGCCTCAACTTGGCATCTTCACCAGGTCTCCAATGCCCTCTTGCACAGTGCTTTCCTCTCTTCTGTGTCGGCTGCTTCGCCTCATTCCTCTTCGCTGCAAACACAGAACTCCCATTGTACCCAGCTTGATCACCACGTCTGTTCATCATACCCCTCCTCATCAATGCCTGATCATGAGCTAGAACTCCTAAACCCAGTTCAGTTCCTTCATTTCCCCTCTTGCCCATGAACCCAAATGAGGGATTCAAGGAAAGTGGGCAAGGAAGCGGAAGAGGACGAGGAGACGAAAGCTCAAATTTTCTGTTCCTAAACTGATATAAATCCATCGGCATTGTCGCCAAAACGACTCAACTCAACTCAACCCAACTCTGAACGACTCGACTCCACTCCACTCCACTCCACTCGACTCAAAATAGAAGCAAGTTTGTGAAAATGGAAGATCAAGAGATTACTATTAAGAGGAGCCAAAAGGGGGGGAACTAGAAGGGAGAAGACACGTGAAACACTTGCATCAGCAAACAACAAACCATCTATTTCTCTCTGACCAAGGTCAAGAGTGTATTGTATTTGGGCAGTTTAATTTGCTTTTTGGACAGTGGAAGTTCGTACAGAAATGTGCATTGCATGCATTGTTGCGCTGCTATCAGCTCTTAAAAAAAGGGAAACCGCTCGTGTGGGTGTGAGTCCCCAAGCTCTAACGCATCTTTGCTTTTTTTCATGCGTTTTTCACCCTCACAGCCTCACTCTCCACACGCTCTCTCACCTTACACATATATTCCTTTACACAGCGTCAAAGTTTCCCGTTACACTAAAACCTGACACAGAATATAACACAACATTTTATCTCGTAAATTAAGACGCTATTTTATACGAGAACCAAGCTACTGTCCTGACATACTTGATAGAAATGTCCGATCAACTCGGTTTCTGTAAGTTGAACAAGCCCTCACATTTCTTGGTACAGGTAAAAAAATGGAAAGCACATAGGTGTACAAAAAGGGAACAGAGAATCTGCTTTGGGGAGCTACCACTTGTGGTTTTTTTTTCCCCTTGTTTTATGGTTTTCGAAACTTTTTTGAAATGGTAACAGAAAATTGAGGAAGGAGACAGGGAAGAGTTTAAATGCATTCCCCTGGGTACCTGTCTTGTCCACCACCTGATGTACTGTTGGTGACTTGGTTCTATACATGAGAAAATTTGTTATTGCTACTCAAATAATTCCTTCTGACACTCCACCCACTCCACCTTGTTGACTTCTTCTAATGTCCTCTGGTGTTGCAAGTCCAAGAACTGTGAGACTTCATTACAACAGTCGTGCTGATAGCATCTACATGCAGAAAAATAACAGCAAATTAGGAAGCTCATACAATTAAAGTCTTGTTATAAAGAACGCTCTACTGTATGCAACATCCTGTACTGGGAGATTATTGATGACACAAGTTATAACAAACTTTTTACTATGAATTACACGGTATGTTGTTCACCGTGGCCGGATGCAAGGTGCTTAGAGCATCCATAACTAAGGATGAATTGCGACAGATGACAAATGTAGGGGATAAAGTTGATAACATGTATATCCATGCAGATTTGATATATCAAATGATTCTACTAAAAAGTACAGAAAATACATGCATTGAAATATAGAACTATGTCACTACCGATGTATGAAAAACCTCGTTTATCCTTCCTCTCAAAAGGGGGAAAAAACCGTCGTTAGAACTGTAAAAATCCAAATTTATTGGCAAGCCTAGGTTATATTGTCCAAAATGATGAGCTCATATAGAGTAAATGTTAGCATGTGAGTTTGCAAAGTGATGTGCAAAACAGCAAATAAGTGGTAGTAGAAGCGAGGACACAGTTTATTGTTTGAATTCACAATGCCAAGGGTCAAACCATACAGTCCCAATGATCTTTTATTAAATTATTGTAGGACAATACACAAGACAATAACAACTCTTTACCTTTCATCAAAACAATGCAGTTACAAGTAACTAGACTTCAAAACCGAAACTCTTAGTACTATAAAAAAGGAACACAATCCCTCATTACAAGGATGTTTTGGCTGGTTGTTTCCTAGCATAATGGTTAGGGGTTACTACTAGACTACTAGTAGAGACGATGATAGTTTTTATTAGAGTTTTGGTGCCCAAGACCAACAGCATCTAACAACTTTGACAACTCAGGAACAAAATCAACAAAAAAAAAAAAAGGAAAACAAAAACATTTGTCAAGGATAAACTGGATGACGCTCAATAATCTCTTAGATACCTTGGATAACCGTATAAACGTTGCATGTGTATTTGATACCTTGAGTTTGTTGACTGCAAAGTTGAGCACAATTGTCAATAAGAGCCATGGGGAATCATGCAGCCCTCCCACGGGATGCTCCGCGATCCACTACAATAGAAAAAAATGAGTAAAGCTAGCATTACAGAAATTTCTAGAAGTCTGAAGAGACCTTATAAAGGTAACATATAATGGAGCTGTACATATGCTGGCAAGACTCAGTAACCCGAGTTTACCCTCCGATATATATGCTGGAGGGCATCCCATCCGCATACAACATGCTTCCACTTTGACAGAATTCTGATCCCTTGCTGGAGGGGAAGGCCAAAACAGTGACGAGTTTTAGATATAGACGACACACAGAAGGTAATGATATTGCTGATTGCCTACAACGGATAGTATACACACACCGTTATTGTTCCACGGAAGGTACGCAATCATCATTGAAGGAAATCCCAATTCGAATACTGAGAAAGAATGGTGAAGTTGGACAGCCATAAAGCTTTAGTCAAGCAGACACCTGCAAGAAGCGAATCACAAGGTCTGAGGCGTAGACCAATGAAGAAACTTATAATACAGTAGAAACATTGAGCATGCACAAAATTAGAGCAACCAAGATAGGTTCATGTATGTGTCCCGGAAGAACCAAAAATACAGGCAATTGATCAACATGCCCTGCTCATCCACTATATGAACTCTTTTGCAGGTATACTAAAACAACTAAAAGCACAGGACAAGAGAAGATGACCGATTACTTTCTTTAATTCTCACACTTCATTTTTTCCTCTTCCCGACTATTTGGGCAAGTATTGTGCTCAGACTTCATAGTCATGTACGCTGGTTCAGACTTCATATGAACTTTACACTCAGCTTCTTAATGAATGACAATAATCGCCAAATGGTCCGATTCCAGTTCAGCGACGCTAATATTCCACGATGAAGTAGAAATAACAAATCTACGAAGAATACTGGACCACTCAATTTTGGGGAATAAGAAGCCGATGAAAATTTTTTTATAGTTAACTTATTCCACCATGTCAACCATATCATTATCTTCGGAGAGCTTAATTTCGACTCATTGATTGCCTTATCTCTTCTCCTGCAGGGGACATATTGGGAGAGGTCAAAATGCCAGTGTCATCTTCCTAGTCGAAAACCAACTATTTCTCACCGCCAACAAAGCCAAAACTTCTTTCGCAGTTCCTGATGTTGAAGGCCCTTATGACCACCCCAGGTATCTGCAACATCCAAATCAAGGCATTACTATGGCATACAACAAAATCAGTCTAGAATTCATTCTAAGCAATCATCTAGATAATTATGACGACACTACTAATGTCGTGTGCAGGGCTATGATAATTCATGCTACATTTTTCTATTTTCTTCAAACTCCTTTTATGTCTTCCTCTTTCTATTTTTCTCCGGAGTGATACCTCTTATATCATTTTGCATCTCTTTTAAAGCATTCGACATGTTCATACCACCACATTCTAGATTATCGTGTCTTATCTTCTATTGATGTCGTCCATCCTGACAAAAATTCATAGTTCATACTGTATTTCCTAGTATGTGCATTCATCCGACTCAACATTCTCATCTCTATGTCTCTCGATTTCACAGGGTTATCACTTTAACTGTCCTAACACTACGATCGACACAAAATCGCACAAATCCAAAAGAACAATGGAGGCGCCTTTCTTCCTAAAACAATTTCTCCTAGGAGTTCCCTTGCACACCACATATATCACCACATCACACCAAATCCAAATCACAAATCCCTTGACTATCCAACACTACTCAAAGTACCTTCTATCCCGCATACCGAACAACAAAGCACGAATTCAGCGACCGCCATTAAGAACACACACAATCACGACACACGATCAAAATCGAACCAAATCAGTCATCTCATTTCATTTCTCACATCCACTAGCAAGTCCAATTCCTCTCAATAAAACCCTAACAACATCACAAATGCGAGATCGAGCGTGAATACAAACAGATATCGAGAATCTCATAGATTTGATTTCGCACGCAGTATCATGTTTTGCATTGATCAAAATGGGATGGAGAAGAGGACAGGTGAGGATCCGCGATGACGTAATCGGTTGTTGGAGGCGACGGGAGTCGCACAATCTGTTCATTGACATCGCCGCCGGCTTGGTGTGAACTGATTCCCGGCCGGCGGGTCGAGTCGGCACGGCGGTGCGTGGTTGCTGAACCGGGGAATGTATTGGTGATACACTTCAACGTCATCTTGTTTGACAAACTTCTAAAGACAAATCATGGCGTATGATTAATAGGTTATTACAGTTTTATTCACTCCATTTCATTTTCCGAAAATATATTATAAGATATTGTATTTTTGTAATAATTTTTTTATATTATAAAACTTACAAATCTATTTAATTGAGTTGACGCAAATGTTAGTAAAATGATCCAGGTATCTGAATCAACTATAGAAAAAGGATTTGTTTTTAACAAAGAGGATATTACTGCATCAGCAATACAAGAAAAAGAGGAACACGACATTATAGTTAAGACGGAGAACGCTGATGATGAAATGAATGAGATGATCAAAGGACAGCGTAGTGGCAATGATAGATGCCTCGTCAAATTTAACACTATCCTCGATCCACAAGATAATGTGGATTTGAAACGTAACAAGTCTAATGCCGTTAAGAGGGAAAATTGGGTCAATGCTGAAGATGATATCTCCTGTAATATGGAAGATGTTAGAAACCTCATTGGCCGCAAGGGATCTGGTGTGGGAAAAGAAATAGATGACATCCATGTCAAGACGGCAGAAGAGAGTGAGACGCTGAAAGCTGTGCTAAAAAAACTCATGAAGGTGGGAAAAAAACATAAAGCTCTAATAACCAATCTTCAAACAAAAGTGAAAGATCTGGAAAAAAAGCTCGTGAGAACACAGAAGGAAAAGATCGTCGTATTGTCATCATGGGAGACCGAATATGATAATTTAGATAATTTATTTTCTCAAATAAAAAAATAATAATATATTATTGAACATCGTAATTTATATAATTGGGTTATAAAATTCATTTGTAAAAAATCATGACAAGTATATGATAAGGAGCTGAAAAATTTAATAAAATTTAGTTTCACAAAAATTAATATGAATAATAAATAATCGTCTCTTATAATTTATCTTGCGAGGTTAAAAATCTTTTTTGACGATATAATAAGGAAATAATGAATGAAATATAACCCGAATACACAAATATGAAAAAATACGGTCTTAATATGAAATACCATATTTATACGAAAATAACCTAAACCTAATTTTGTCACTTATTTTCCTTTATAAAAATTTCTATTCTACCTAAATTAAATTAATTACCCACTTATTATCCATTAAAATTATTTTTAATTGATTTAATTTTTTTATAAATGCAAACTCTCTTCTTCTTGAAAAACTTCTTATAAAAATAAAAACACTTCTTGTCATGTAAAAGAAGAGATAAACAAGAGAAGAGAAGAAGAAGAGTTTGAGGAGAGGAGGAGAATCTAGGGTTACAAGACGATGATGATCCCTCGCCATTAATAATAAAAGGGGATCAACTTGTTTAGAGATTTTGTGAAAATTCATAGACAATATGATAAATTCTGATTTTAATATAAATTAAAGACTCATATGTCTAGTTTATAATGAAATTGATATATCATGATTTGAAATTATGAATCTCAAGATCTAAATTAAAACATACGGGCATATTAATTAGTAAAAAATTGATTACAGAACTGATTTTGTGACTTCATTTGGAATAACATAGAAAGAGTTAAAAAACGAATCTTATATCAATGGAAAGTTTTTGAAGTCTAGTGTTTAGAACAGCTTAAAAATCCAGATTTGGAGTTGTATAGAGTTATGAGATGATTAGTGAAGAAAACTCAAACTATCTGATCTAATAAAAAATATAAAATTGAACGAATAAATTGCTATTATTGATAAGGTTTCATGATAAAACTCTAATTCTATGAAATAATATTTGGAGTTGTATACGAGAAATTATAGAGTTAAATACGTCGAATGGTCATACTGGACAGAATCTGGAAATGAACCGTTTTGACTCCGAAACAACTCCAAATGCTCACAAACACTTCTAATGATGATAAATAAATAAAATCATAATAATGGACTATAAAAATAAGTTTCAAAGAGTTTTCTCAAAGTTTGACACCACCACATAATATTACTATGACGATTTTTCAAGAAATACGAACAAATATACTTAACTCCATAACGTGAATAATCATTCACAAGGGTATGTCTTAACACGCATATCCTATTATATCATAGGATTTGGAGACGCTGCTCGCTGTCATTTAAAGACGAGGCTGAGCATGTGCATGTGAAGAATTGTGGTAAGAGATAACATTTAGATTCATTGTGTGTGGCGAAACACATTATTATACCGTGAGTATAATAATATGCATTGAAATCTTTGGATGTAGTCACTAAATATTGCTGAAGTAAAATACTGTCTGTAACTGTTATGTGCCGTGATAAGAAGATGTGTGTGTTTGTGTTATGTCTTAATTACTGGTTGGTATAAAGAGGATGAGTAAGTAAAAGAAGTGTAAATCCATAATTGGTGAGATAACTTTGTGATATAAAACACAAAGAGCGTTGTGTCTGTCGTATGTGTTATATAGTGATTTGATGATGACATTTTTTTCATCGATCTTGTTAGCTCGTTTTGATATAAAGGTATCTCACTGTAGGAAACTGGCTCCGGTTTGGCTGATTCATTTTCGCGGATGCCCCTTTTGCTAAAACTAAAAAGACCTTACTTATGATGTTGAATAAATCTCGTCAAGGACACAATTATAACATTTAGGGTATCTATTGTCTGTCTGATTGATATAATGATAAGTGTAACAAAGTCTTGAGTGAACTGTTGAGTGCAACAGTGCATAACACTTGGACTAAGGACATGTCGTGTCACAGTGTCATTGTCTCAATTTGTTTAATATGGAGGTCTTGACTATCATGCTATAAAGGATATGACGGTAATAAATAACGTTGATAAAATCTGGAATGTTGATGTATGCATAATTTCGAACACTGTTACATGATGTTAAATGTGCTTATGTGATTATGGTGAATCACTGTGTGATGATAGAGTGTTGGAATAAAGGATCCAAGTGATTGTTTTATGTGTGAAAGGTACTCTGATCTTAGAATGAGAGATAGATTCCGCTATAAATATGATATTCTGAGTTATGATTGAGTGCATCAAAAGTTTCTAAACTTATGATGTATAAGTGAACTTAGTTTAATTCTTATGAGTAAGCCAAGAAGTATACTTTTTGCTTAGATGAGGCGTTGGACTCCAAGGACAGTGACGCCAAATGATTCATTAATAAATAATGAAAAGTCGAAGCGTTACAAATTTAGTCATATTCTTGTCCTGAAGACCTTCCACCTCTGGATGTTGCCCTTGTTGTTGCTGTTGCATTAGCACTGCTTTCTTCACCTGTATTTGTTGTGGCAGTGGTTGTTGTTGCATTATGTCCTAATGCAATTGTTGTGGCAGTTATAGAGCCCCTTCCTCCTCGTCTTGAATCCTCTCTGCTCGAAACACCACTTCTTCTTCCAGAAACACTTCTTCCTCTCGTTGACACATTTCCAGCATGACTCAAGTGTTCTCCAGATTGGACTTGAAATAAGTAAACCATTACAACACTAGGTAAAGTCATCACAATAACAAGTAACTCAAGGTAAGGCTAAAAATGAGATGAATTAGGTATCTTGTAAGTTACATTGAGTCACATTAAGTCATAGAAAGTCACATTGAGTCACATTTAGTCACAAGTAACAACCAAGTCATATTGAGTCACATTAAGTCATCACTGAAACAAGTCAGTCACGTTAGCAATTAAGTCTTCGCAGTTACAAGTAAGCCATCACAGATTTTTGACGATATTTACCTGGTTGTTTGCATTTGATGAACTAAGTCCTGGGTTGTTATGAGATGAACCACCTTGAACATCACCAAGGGCCTTGTATTTTGAACCATGAGCAATAGGGTTCTTGCATGTCCTGATATTGTCTAGTTTTAAGGCATCTTCTACAAGTGCACGACTTGTCTTTGCTTTGCTTTTCCTTGGCTATCTGCAGCTCTTCTCCTCTCATTCCTTGGCCTCCCTATAGGAACCCTAATTGTAGGTAGCAAGAGAGAAAGGAGTCCACATTCAACCCAACTTGGAGGACTTGGGACAGGGTTGACATTGAAGCTGTAAAACTCTTAAATAAGTGTATTTCTGTAGACAAAGAAATCAAAATAAAGGCTGTATAAATTGACAGGTAACAAATCAATGAAATCATTCAAACACTTGACAAGGATTTATAGCTTACCAGGTAACAAGGATGAACATAGTTGATAAATTGTCCCCTATCCAGTTTCAAACAACTTATGACATGCTTGCAAGGTATGCCACTTAGTTCCCACATACTAACATGTACGAGTCTTGAGCATCACATTCACAACATAGTGTTGGTGGTATTCTTCCACTTCCCATTAATGATTGCCTGCATATATAGAAAAAACAGTTTCTAGCATATTTCTTAGTATTTTCTATCCTTCTTCAGATATGGGGAGCAATATCCCCATCAAACCTCTCCATTCCTTGTTTCTTTGTCTGAATTCTCTCCATAAACTTTGTCCTTATCCATTCCAGCATGCTGATGATTGGTTTTGTCTCTTAGTTCTCTGATATAAGAGTAGAAAAGATTCACTCAAATTGCTCACTAAGACAACACACTGTACCTAGTGAAGAAATAAGACCTTGCCCAGTACTACTGGACAGGAATCTGGATCACCCATGTTCCTCCCATTGACCCATTTGAAATTAGGTTTGCCACCTATGTCATCTGAGTCAACAGCTTCATCTGGACGTAGAGATTCCTCACTATGCACATCACACATCCAATCAAGATCAGAATCTTGATCATCATACTCCCTAACAGGCACATGTTCTTCATGAACTGGTTCTTTTTCCCTAACATATTCATCTTGAGCTTGCTCCCCTTCACCTAAGTCCCTCACATGTTCTCTGAAGATATCATCATCTAGGTCAGTTAGGTTTTCATTAACCCAAGAAAGGATAGAATCAGGGGTACTATCTACATTATCCTCATCATCGCATTCACCTACATTGAATTCACCAGCATCACCATCACCTACACGACCTGTATCATCATCAACCCCTACACCATCTGTATCACTATCTGTATCACCAGCACCTACACCATCTGTATCACCATCACTTAGACCTTGAGCTGCAGCATCACTACGCCACGGACATTCTAAGATCTTCTCACCCAGTTTTGAACTTCCTGTGATTCATACTCCAACAACAAACACCTAGCAATCCTAGACCCAGTGCTAACCCTAGCCTGAGTGTCATGCAACACAACCCCTTTAGGGCTAATCGCTTTCAAAGGAGAAGTGAATATCTCCGCATAAATGACAAAAGGGCAAACCAGGCACCAAGTAATTCAGAAAACCTACAAACATTTCATCATCATCAATGGGATACAAACCACTTTCGAATGAAGTCGCCCTAGGTTTCATGAACCAAAACTTAGCAGCAACAGAAATTTCATCATCAGTCTTCTTTTTATATAGCTCAAAGTGAATTTCAGTCATGTCAAACAAGGACATTCTATCAGGATCAACATCATATACAGAATCCACCCAACCACCCAGGCATTCGACTAAAGGATTCCATTTGAACTTACCACCGAAATAAAATTCACTCAGAATCCTCAAGACTCAGACTTATGACCACTAACACTCAAATCTGTGAATACTAAGCCTCAGATCTGTGAAAAATGGTTCCATCCATTTGGTATATATGCATAACAGATCTTAGAAAGGTGTTAGAAGGATGAGCTCACCTAGATTCTGGTATGATTTGACTGAAAGCCGTTAGGATGACAATTGTTGTTGGGATTTTTGAGATGATCTGAGATTTTGAGCTCACAATCGCTTAGAATTTGTTAGATTCTCACATGATGATGAAATCGAAGAGAGAATGTACCATAAATTTTCTCTGTCAATTGAAAAGACAGGCAGACAGATTAGTTGTGACAAATTAGTTGTGTTGTGAAAGTTTGTGTTTTTGTTGACTTTAAGCTTGGTTGGGTCATAAATGAAACAAGGACAAGAAAGTAAAAACATATGAACCATTAGCGGAGTGAGAGACAAAGGTAATAACTGACCTTGAGTGAAATAGTTTATGATATGAAAATATAAAATGCTGAAAGTTCAGAGGAGATATATGCATTTTTTTATTTGTTTATGATAATAATACAATTTTTTGTGTCAATTTCACATCTGTTATTCTAGTTAATTTCATTCTAGTTAAATATTTAATATTTTTCAATTGCTCTGATTCTTAAGCTTATATAGTTAATTATTGAATGATTACAGATGTCTCTTAAAGTTATGAAGTTTTATAACCTTTCATTAAATCTAAGTTGTGTGAATTATGTCACCTAATATTATTCATGTACGTAGTAAATGATCAAAAAACCTTTAGAAATGTATAAATTACCTATAAATTACTTTTTCCTATCTAATCAATTAATGATAATCATTTTATTTATTTATCAATTAATATATTTTCAAAATTAATTCACATCCCTGTCAACTTTACTCTTTAACCTACCCATATATAATAAAATCAAAAACCTAACTCTGATCAAATCAATTTCCCTTTGCGCTCGAACCATTTGTCAAACACCATCGTCGTCGACCCATCTACCAAACACCATCGTCGTCACCGTCCAACCACCATTGCTGCCTACATCTGCGCCTCTGCCCGACCCATTTGCCAAACGCCATCGTCGTCGTCGCCCTACCAGTTAACCACCATCGGTGCCGCCCTACCAACACCAACATCACCGCCGTCGTTGCCCAACCGCCACTGCAGCCTTACCATCATCAGGACGAATTAGCTTGTAAGATAGTGAATGAGAAAGGTGAGGTCTAGATTGTTTGCAAAGATGACGAAGTTCGAAGAGTTTGGCTGATATGTAAACAGCACATCCCTTCAGAACAAGGACACGATTTTTGGGCACCGGAACAAGGGCATTATTTTTGGGTGTTTGTTTTTTTGACATTGTTTATATTAGTATGTGTTTATATTAGCATTGAAGGTAAACAGTATTGTTTTATTATATAATTGAGGGCATTAAATTTAAACAGTATATATTATATTTATATATATGAATATTATTTGTTTTGAAAATCACAACATACTCACTATTTGTTTAAAAAATAACGATGATAAAAGGCACACTCCTTATATTTTTCGAGGACGAAAGTGACAACGATCACAAACGACGGTGGAGGTTGGTGATTAGAATTTAGAATTTTGAGATGATTATTATAATTTGTAAATTTTTATAATTTTTAAATTATTATAATAAATTATTTTTTATTTTGATTGAGTCTAAATAAGACTACAATTTGAATTTATACACTAATTGTTAATAAAAGTTTTGTAACATGACCTATTGATAATACTAATATTAGTATTATTTTTTAAATGGTTCTTTAATTTTTAATTTTGTTTCACTTCAATAAAATATTAAAAAAAATTCTCATAAAAATAATTTTATTTTGTAAAGTAATTTTGATTTTTATTACTGATTTTTTATTTTTATTTATTGTTTTTCTCTATAAATTATACGAGAAATCTCCTACCAAAAATCATTTTATTTTTTTAAAATGATTTTGTTTTTCGTTGATAGTAATCTGTTTATTTCTATTACTAGTTTTGGTTTTTGTAATTTTAAATCATTATAAATATATAATACAAAGGTCAGAAGTTTTTTTAATTGTTCATCGACAAGTGTATTTTTTTGTATTTTTTATTGATTAATAGTCATCCACATGTAAGTTTTTCATTGGTGGATTTCATAATGAATTAACAAACATTATTAAAAACTTCATTATCAAATACATAAATGTTTGAATAATTATGTGAAAGTTTGGAGCAATAATATTACATATTTTAATTTGATTGTGCTCTTCTTTAATCGATTATGACATAAATAATCACATTAAAAAAATTAAATATTTTGTATTTTTTTATCTCATATTACAATAATGCCGATAACTTTTTATATTATCCAATATTATTTATGAGTTTCTTTAATCGATTATGACATAAATAATTACATTAAAAAATTAAATATTTTGTATTTTTTTATCTCATATTACAATAATGCTAATGACTTTATATATTATCCAATATTATTTATGAGTTTCTTATAATTGAACAATGAATGAATAATTGATAAATTAAATTTTATAATATACAATATAATTACTTAACATATAATAAATTATTTATTTTTAATTAAAAAATAATACATAACAAAAAATATAATTAAAAATTATACATTTACGTAGAGATCTTAATATGAAACATCGCTTCAAAAACTCATCAGGCAAAAAAAACAAAAACAAAGAGAGACGAAAAGAGGAAAAGAAAACAGAAATCCCAATCCGTTTTTCCAGTGATCAAAGTCACATTTCGACCCCCTCGAATCCCTCACTTTTCGACCCACACACAAAGCTTGAACGAACAACCTTCATCTCACCTCAATTCTCACACAATAATCCCAAAAATTTGAACACGTTTTTTCTTTTTTTCAATCTCCATCGTCTTCCTTCCACCTTCATTTTCAGTTTCTGACCTTCATTTTGTGTACGAATTTGGAGAAATTTCGGTAAAATTGGGTAGCTTTGTTTATGGGATTAGTCATTGATAGAAGAGAATCAATTCCTATCTGTGTAGCCGATCCCATATAATCAAACAAAGGGTTTGGTTTGTTTTTGTCGACATCGTTATCGTTATTGGATACTGATTTGTTGGGTTGTGGCTCCCACAGTATCATTGGGAAAGCATGTTCAACTTTAGACGGATTGTGGTTTCCTTTTCGGGATCTGGTCATAGTCGATCTCATTCGATGAGATAAAGATAAAGTCTTGGTTTGTTATTGTCGTGATTGAATAGTGATTTGTTGGGAAGTGCTTTCCACGTTTTGTGGATCTAATTTAGAAATTTGATATGGGAATGATTGTTGGTGGGTATTGATTTATCAAATTCCCAACTCATTGATGGTTAATTTGCCATTGTTTTGGTTTCAAAATCTTGGTTAAGTATCCATTTGGTTACCCTAGCAATGGTACCTTCTGATATATATTTGTGATCTGTGGAGAAGAACCAGTGAAATATGGCCGAGAGGAATTCCCTGTTGTCGGGTAACATTTGTCGAAGTGCATTGGTTGCTTTGTTTACGCTAAGCTCGGTCTTGTTCATCATCTCTTGGTTCTTTGTCCTGCGTTCCACTGGCCGACCTCGTCTCGTGTACAATGGCAGGATTCCTAATTCTAAAGTCCTTGCTAGGACTAACAATGCTGATGAGAATCAAGACCCTGATCGATATGAATCCGAAGGGTCGGGATCTAGTCGTGAAAGTGGTTATTCTATTGACTGTGATAATGCTGTTTCGCATTGTGATGGGAGGGTTCTTAAGGTTTTCATGTACGATTTGCCGCCCGAGTTCCATTTTGGGCTATTGGGTTGGGAACAGGAGGGCTCCAGTGTTTGGCCGGATATTCGGACTAAGATTCCTGGTTATCCTGGTGGGTTGAATTTGCAACATAGCATAGAGTATTGGCTCGCTCTAGATCTGTTATCTTCGGAGATCTCGGGGAATGCTCATGGTGGAGCGGCTAGGAGAGTATTTAACTCTAGTGAAGCTGATGTTATCTTCGTGCCGTTTTTTTCATCCTTGTCGTACAACCGTTTTTCTAAAGTCAAATCGACTGATAAACGAGGCAAGGACAAGCTGTTGCAGGATAAGTTGGTTAAGTTTCTGGAATCTCAGGAGGAATGGAAAAAATCAGGCGGTGTAGATCATGTGATCATGGCTCACCATCCAAATAGCATGTCAGAAGCAAGGAATCAGCTTTGGCCTGCAATGTTCATTTTGTCTGATTTCGGGAGGTATCCACCGACTATCGCGAATGTTATGAAGGATGTGATTGCTCCTTACAAGCATGTCATCAAGACGTTTTCTAATGATACTTCAAGTTTCGACAGTCGTCCGACCTTGCTGTTCTTCCAGGGTGCTATATATAGGAAAGATGTAAGTTCTGTTTATAGTGATTCTTGCATCTTAATTTCTATAGTAGTTTATTCTGTTCCAAAGCTTAGGCAAATTTATCGATGGAACATTTGAGATAAAAAAAAATCTCCCAGGACCTTCACGTTATAACCTTGGTTTTCTTACAGCCTGTGTTTCTTGAATTTTTGTTGCTTTCTAATTAGATCAATATGTACTAAATTGGACTTTTGTCATATTTAGGGCGGGATAGTGAGGCAGGAGCTGTTTTATCTTCTGAAAGATGAGAAGGATGTTCACTTTACATTTGGAAGTGTCCAGCGAGATGGGGTTAGCAAAGCAAGTGAAGGAATGCACTCCTCAAAATTTTGCCTCAACATAGCTGGCGACACGCCTTCCTCGAACCGCCTATTCGACGCCATCGCCAGTCACTGTGTCCCTGTCATCATCAGCGATGAAATTGAGCTTCCCTACGAAGATGTCCTAGACTACTCAGAGTTCTGTGTCTTTGTCCGTACTTTTGATGCCGTCAAGAAAGATTATCTCATAAACCTCGTCAGGGGGATTGGAAGGGATGAATGGACATGCATGTGGGAAAGGCTAAAAGAAGTTGAGAAGCACTTCAAGTTCCGGTATCCATCCAAGGATGACGACGCTGTCCAGATGATATGGAAAGCCGTGGCACGAAAAGTACCTGCCATCAAGTTCAAGGTACACCACTCCAGGCGGTTCTGTCGTACTACAGATCCCGCAAGAGAGACAGAAAAGCAGTTCTTGGTGCCGCAAAAATTTTGGTGAGGTCGATTTAGTTTTCATCAGGATTTTTTGTGGTTCTTGGTGGACTAACAGATTCGCGCAAGGCTCTTAAAGACAAACCAGCAACTTCTGGTGCAGCCTCATTGCAGTTCTCGGGTGAAAACCATGGCATTTCATTGAATGGCGCTTGTGAGTCTTTTCGTATGATTCTTAACAGGGTTTTGTGAACCGATATCTGAGTTTTCGGAAGACACTCGTGTAGGATGTGTTCTGAAATTATCAAACGCGACTGGATTGAGATTCTTATGAACTTGCAACTCATGTGGTTCTTTTTAGAACAATCCTGTGTCGATAGAATTCCACACAAACATCATCAGAGTCGGTTTCTGTGTTAGCTTCGTCTCTTTGTTTACTAGACGTCCACACTTTATCGTCGCCTAGGCTTGTGATCGGTTTTCATCGCTGCAACAATGGCAGAATTGTATGTTGTGATGTCATTTGCACCTTGAATTTGATGATCCTTAACGTTCTTATTAACAAAATATTGTGGAATAGACACGTGAACTAAGTAACATGAAACTATAGAGGATAACGACAGAAACACATCATTGAAACTTGAATGGAATATTCATTAGTCTCAAGACGATCTTTCATGCAATGATGCTGAATGAGGTTTACATTTGCAAGATGCAATTACTACAAGCAGGAAATCTATTTTATTAATATGGAAATTACCACATCATTGGTCGAGTACTGTTGGCTCAATGCTGACTTGTTGAGGTTCAACATTTCACGAGGAGAGGATTATTAGTGGATTCTATGGAGGATTTTCTATCTTTTATATATATGGATTTTTATATATATAAAAACCCCATCAGATTTTCTATCCCTACCCAAATCCTCCATTTCTAGGGAATGAAACATACATTCCATATATCACATTTATCATTATTTTTATTATTTATAATTATAAAATGAATAACTATAATTTAAAATAAAATATCACACTTAAAAAATGTTAATTCCAATAAAAAAAAGTTTAATTATTTTCATAAAAAAAATATTTTTTAACAATGAAAAAAATCAATTAAAGGCTTATATATCACAAATTGTATATAAAAATATATATGGATTTCATATATATGATTATATGAAAAATATAAAAAGACGATACAGTGAATCAACATATGGAATCTGATAGATAATTTTTAAATATAAAAAATGATATTATAGTTCAGCATAATAGAGATAGGAATAGAGAATCGGATATGTATGTTTGGTCCCGAGCGTACTTGGTCCCTTGGTTATCGACCGGCCACTCTTCAGAATGATTCTCTATTACTCCAACACGATCCCTCACCATCTTATCCACAGTTTCACCTCTTGAGTCGGTGTCGACAACTCTGTGCACAACATTGGGAGTTGCAGGTTATGTATATTTACCGTGAAGGCAACCGTGTTGCTGATTGGTTGGCGAGCAATGCTTTTTCTCTTTTGTCGCGGGTACATCTTCTTGATCAGCCACCAAAGGGGTTGTATTTATTTTACTTGCCGATTTATTTGAATTGGGCTCCGGTTCGACCAAAAAAAAAAAAAAAAAGTTTTTTAAAATTTGTTTATTATTATTATTATTGCTTTATTAGATTTAAAAACAATAATTAGAAACAAATTGTTTAATTTCATAATAAACGAAAATAGAAAAAATAACATAGATAACAAAAACAGATATCTAAGGACATGTTTAGTGTCGTTTTTATTTTCTATTTTCTATTTTCGTTTCACTGATGAATGAAATGAAACTATTTATTACTGAATCTTATTTTTTAAAAGGATAAAACAGAATTAAAATTTATTTTTTGTTTCTATTTTCTATCATCTTAGTTTAATATTCAATATTTTATTTATAAATAATCATTTTATTTCGTAAAAATTTATCTTGATTTAGCAGCGTGCTGGCTGCTATCCTTTCATATTTTATTTTATTTTTGTGTTTTTCATGAGAGGAAGTACTTTTAATTATTTTTTTTTTATTAATGATTTTCATTTTTATCGTTTCCATTACTCCTCTTCATTATTCGTTTTCTATTTTTGTTAATAATTATGATTTCCATAAATTTTTATAATAATACCAAACAACCCCTAAAAATCCGCAATTGTTATTTGAAAACTCATTTTTAATATCTAGAAACTACATGCGAAGCGCTATCATCTATAACATTTTACGTTGGTTATTTTTTTTATAATTGTTTTTGTTGTAAAGCGCCAACTATTGTAGTGTTTAGGTTTATTTTTTCTTTTTCCTTTAAATTCTTAAAATATAAAATTTAATATCAATTTTTTATTAATCATAACTTTTAAATCGTTATCCGGAATGATTCTACTCAATAGTGAAAAATGATCAACTTGATTTTCTTTATAAAATAAGATCAACTATGAGTATTTAAAAATGGCATCAAAATAAAGGTACAGAAAAAAAAATCATTATTCTGATATCATAAAAAAACACATAATTGATCTTGTAGATAAATTGAGCTATCATTTTTTTTATTATTTATTCGAATTCATCCAAGTAATGATTAAAAAATTATAATCAATAGAAATTGATATTTAACTTTTATATTTTAAGAATTAAAAAACAAACTCAAAACATTACCATAATTGACAATTTATAATAAAAAAATAATCCAAATATATAAAAATCCAAAAATATTTATAAAAACCATTTCCAATTCCTCACTGTCTCCTTCGCCAAAGCTCCATCTTGGCACGAGAGGAGATCGCCACGATAAATACAGCCGAACATTTTATACACTATCTTAAAAATTTTATACTGTAATTTGAAATTTTTATATTCTAAATTGTTGATTATGTACTCTCATAATTTAGGTGTAAAATTCACTAAAAGTTATTGATTGTAAACGTTCACTAACTTCTAGTATAAATTTATCAACTTTCATTATAAAATCAACAAGATGCAATAATTGCAACTTCAATAAATAACATACTTACCTTCTTGAAGTTGTCCACTAGATGTCACAAGTACTAGGAATGACACACTCCAGGAAAATACATCGAAATTGCTCGTAAAATCCTACTGTGAAGGTCAGAGAAAAATATATATCGATACCAACCTCCACCATTCAAGGGTGTTAAGGTCATTCGCAAGTACCGACAGAACCAATCCTAATTTTTGTTATTTTTTGCACTTACAATCGCAAAGGCTATTGGAAGAAGACCCCCTTCTACGTCCTTTCCAGTTGTACTTAGAAGACATCTCCTATACATGTGTTTGAGGAATATGCCATCCAAGAAAATAGCAAGCCCACACCCGTAAACAAAACCCAACTAGGCATGCATTGAAACTCATAAACAACCGAAAAAATTGGTTTGTATCACTACGAGCTTCATATTTTGCTATACTTCCAGGATTAGTTCTCTTTATATTGCTACAATATCTTCTCAGTTGATCGAATGAAGATTGTGATTTATGATGAATTTCCTCCAATACAACTTCTTTCTCTTGCCCTGCATGATGATATTGAAGCTCTACACCATAGGTTTGTTGAACCTCATTGACAATATCCTTAGGACTTGGTGTACGTCTTAACTTCTTCTTCACAATGTTCGAGACCCATACGGTCTTTACTTTTGGATGCTCCCCAATCCAATCTCACAAGTGTGCTTAAAATCGCACCTTCTTATCGCAAAGTCTCCATCACGCTTGGATTTGGCACCCACAATACGTCAATCGCAGCTATTGTTTGAACAACTTACAACTACCTTATTGGAATGGTTTTTCTGGAAGATAAAGTCACGACTCTAGGCAATAGCATAGTTTCTAATAGCCACAAGAAATTCATTTACATTAGCGAACACTTGACCTTCGAGTTGAATGCAATCACGCATGACTCCATGAAAGTGTTATCAAGGATTGAAGTTCTAGACACATTCAGACAATCATCGTTTAGAGACTGAAACAACAACAATAATCAACAAAAACGCATTGCAAGTGGTCCACAAGATATTTCATAAGAAATTAATCACACTTCTAATATACAACAACATAGAGTAAAATAAACAAGCAAAAACTTGAATAAACAGTATTGAATCTTTCAAAATGCATACAACATAAGGCAAATTTTGAAAGGATTCATCAAATGTTCATAACCACTTCAAAAGATAGAACAACATTATCTCATAATTAAAACACATAATGGTGTGCAAAAATGAAGAGTACACGACTATATTGAGGAAATTACTGTCATTGTTCATTTTTGTATTGTTACTTACAGAATATATACTAATCTTGTATCTTGATGAACACTTGAGGAGGAAACTCTTGAAAGAGGAGTAAGAGGAGTAATCTTTTTTTATGTCTTTGTATTACGCCCAAACTTGCACATCATAAACCGTACACATGTTGGATATATCTTTATCATCGATTAGAGACACATGAATCCCGATTTAAGGAGCAACGTATCTCAAGATCACCGTCATTAGGATTATTTGAGGACATTTGTTCATTAGTTGCTCGTATACATCTACAAGGGACATTGATTTTCTAATAATGATTGAGTGACATTCTCCTTCATACATACAAAAGACAACTAACATCGTATTAATTGGTTGAGTGCTTCCATCAGACGACATGTTGCATATAGGACAAAAAAATAAAAAATGAACTCATGTCAATCATACAACATTTCAATTCTGGCAAACACAAGACATTCATTCTTAGACAATAAATTCGAATGTCCAACAAAAAAATATCCATAAACCGACATTTTCATTTTTGTACCAAAACATGCACAAATCATACTTGGATTTCATGCTCATCACTATTATTCATTTTAGCGTTACTCTTACAACTTAAAACATACTCTAGATCTATTTGACTAAATTGAATCTCATCTCGTTCGAGATGCATGAGCACAAAGTGTGTTGTGGATGTGATAAAAATATGAATGAAGATTTGAAGATCTTAGTTGATGAGAAAATTAAAGATAAAATTGAAATTAAAATATGAATAAAGATGGGAGAGAAAAGAGGATCCATTGATTTGATAATGTGATGATTTGACATGTGAATCAAGATTGATCAAATATGAATGAAAAGAATCTACAAATGAAATTAAATTTCAAAATATGATTCAAAATTAAAAAAGAAAACAAAAAATATATTGAAAATTTTGGAGAGCGATATTTAAGAAGTAATTAGGAGGGATATTTAATCACAATTTTCTGTTTTCAAATAAAAAAATATATTTTCAAATTGATGTTAACCTAAACATCTTATGTTTTGGTTTTCAAAATGTTTTGTCTATATGATTGTCTGACACCATTCCACGAGACTTTTTCCCCCCTCCTCTTATCCCCTACCGAGTGGATAAACCCCAGCCCTCGACTCGACAGTCGACACGCTCTGCAACCTCCACCGGCGGCGATGACGCTTTCGCCGCCGCTCTCCGCCGCCCCCTTCCTCTCATGTCACTCTTCTCCTCCATCTCTCTACCAATCTCTCTCATTCCTTCTCCAAACCGAGCCAAATCGTCCAATTTCCTTCGCACCCCGCCGCGAGCTGTGAGTCGCAGCAACGGCGCTGCCGCCTCACTGGCCGCAAAGGCTGCCACGGAAAATACGAAAACTGCATCGAAGAAGAAGGAATCGAAGGAGTCTGGCAGCAATGATAGAGCAGCGGTGGCGAAGGCGGAGGTGAAAGCGGAGGAGACGGAGGCAGAGGAGGAGGAGGAGGAGGAGGAAGCACTCAACATTGCGGACAATGTCACTCAGGTTGTGGCTTATCCCTAGCTGGTGTAGTGGTGTTGCTGATGTTACCCGCTACTTTGCTTAAATCATGAAATTGTGAATATTATCACTCGTGTTATGGAGTGACGAAGGTTCGTGTTTAGAGTAGGGTCGAGGAGAGGGGAATATACACAGCTGTACCTCATAAAAAGAGAGTTGGGTTTTGTCGTGAATTGAACATGTGACTGAGACATCCTTGGTAAAGCAAAGCAAAGCAAAAGACTCGCATAATCCCGTCAAGTGCAGGGTGGGGAGGGCGAAATGTATGGAACCTTACCCGTATTATATAATTATAATAGAGGGCGTGTTTGCTAATGTCATTACAAGGTGTCAAACTCCTGACCTCGTGGTTAGGGGGAGGAGCGGCTTACGTCTGATTCTACTCCCTCGACCAAGAGGTGCAAGACATCCTTGGTAGAATTGCCTAATTCATACGTCAAACTTGTTCTTTGAAAATTGAGGAAACTGGTTGTCTAATGTAGTGAATGCTGATAATGTGAAATAGATAGATTGATGCTTCAGAAGTGTTTGCATACGAAATAAGGTGCAAAGCAGAGATATACGCTAATATCTGTCAACCATGATCTCTTTCATGTTTTACATATGTGACACTGTTGTTACCAAGGACAGTGGACTATTGAAAGATACTATTCAATACACTGTACTTTTCTGTTGTCGTGTGTGGACTCTCATGTTTGCGATGTGTTTGCAATGATGTGTTGTTTATGGTTTTGGATGATGACTGATTTGGTTGAGATGGAAATTTTTTGTGTAGTTGATTGGATGCACACCTATGGTGTATCTCAACAAAGTTGTGGAAGGATGTGTGGCAAACATCGCTGCGAAACTCGAGTCAATGGAACCCTGTCGAAGCGTCAAGGATAGGTAAACATGGTGTGTTGTCTGAGGTTTTGTTCTTTGTGTTGGACGATGAAGTTTGCTTGCTTTATTAAAGTTTTTGGATTTCCAAAGTAACTCATACTTTAGTTTGAAGTCCTCTTCTATAACAGATTTTGAAACCTTTGTGTGCGCATTAATACACTTGCCGTTACCTGGGATTCTGGAATTTGCTGTGCAGGATTGCCAATAGTATGATTTTAGCAGCAGAAGAAAGTGGGACAATTACTCCTGGGAAGATAGTCTTGTTTTTCCTCTGTCTGTTGTTATTTGCACTTTAATCCCATGCAGATGTTGTTATTTTCTGTTATCAAAATTTTGTTTATCATGCAGACTGTCTTAGTAGAAGCGACAACTGGAAACACGGGAATAGGTGTTGCTTTTGTTGCCGCAACAAAGGGTTACAAAGTAATTGTCACTATGCCTGCATCTGTTGACATCGAAAAGAAGATTATTTTGCGCGCACCTGGTGCAGAAGTTGTCTTGACTGATCCCGTGAAAGGTCTTAAAGGAGCTCAAGAAAAGGCTGAGCAAATTAGTGCGGACATACCAAATGCTTACTCGTTACAGCAGTTCGATAACACTGTTAATTCCAAGGTCATCCTAGAATGTCTGATGCCCTTGTCAGATTTCATAATTCATGAATTCATATCGAGCATTACATTTGAACGCTGCTGTTATTTAACTATTGTATGTATCACAGATTCACTTTGAAAGTACAGGTCCTGAGATATGGGAAGATACCAAGGGCCTTGTGGACATCGTAGTTGCATCAATTGGGACTGGCGGTACAATCACTGGAACTGGCAATTATCTTAAGAAGATGAACAAAAAAATTAAGGTTAAAGGTCTTCGATCCTTTTGTCTTGTCTGATTCCCAAGAACAAAAATATTGTCTCGAACATTTTGGACTGAAACCAAGTTGCTCTCCTCTTAGAATGACTTCTTACTTTTCACTTTTAAGCTCTTGGATTACCACACAGAAACAAAAGAAAAAGAAGGGTTGTATATAACTCGTGGAACATCTTTCCCCGGTTTAACTACTGCTTATGGATGTATCAGGTAACCTTATTCCTCTTGATAATAGCCATATCCTGAAGTCATTTGTTAGAAATCGCTGAGAGGACGATCATTCTATTCTTAGTCATGGGTAGAAGACATAGTGACTAGTAGCAAAAGACTTTCAGCGGTGCCACCAGGTCTACAACTTCTAGTGGTACACAGACACCATCTAAAGGTTCATTATGCATGCTGCCATCAGATATTCCTGACTTTTTAGTTTAGTGTTTTAGCTCATTGGATTCATGTTCACTTGCATATATCTCAGGTTATTGGTGCAACACCTTTGGATAGAAATGTGCCATCTGGAGATGAACCAGGTAACTAAATGTCTACATGCCAAATGATGGCTCAGTCAAGTCTTGGTTATTTAATCTGTTTTGAGATTCATCCATTTTTTGCTCATGAAAGTATATCATTGATTCAGGGTACGTGCCACCTGTTTTGGATGTGGGATTGCTTGATGAGGTCTTGAAGGTAGCACACTGTTTGTAGTTTTGTTTGTGATATCATGTTGAAAGAGGTCGTCCAAGTTTGTTTATTTTCAGTATTGATTGTCTTCTTATTGGTATTACTGAAAATCTGGACCAAAATGAGGTGAAGCGTGTGGCCACTGTTTTAGTAGTTTATAATTCTGATGTAAATTTGGATGGGCTAGCTTCACTTGTTAGCCGCTCATGTTGACTGATGTCGCTGATCTTTCCCCAGTGGACCATGTCTCAAATTCTTTGTGGCCATGACAATCAGCACTTGCTGACTTCTTTTTGGCCAATGTTAATGCTTCATTTTCTAAATCGATATTTTTGCTGAATTCAAATTTGTTTGAGCTCTGACATTGTTTCTACCAATGTATATTTTTGAAATTTGCATGTTTAACGTTAATATAAAATGGAGGTCAGCAATGAAGATGCTATTGAAATGGCTGGGAGATTGGCATTGGAGGAAGGTTTGCTGGTAGCGTGATTCTGCTTACGTTTCAAGCTACCTTTCTCCCTGATGTTGTGTACTCGTGTTCAGTGTTTGTACATTTTCTACTAAAAATAACTTGAATGCCTTGCTTTTTGATGAGTGAGATGGGGCTAAATAAATCTAAAACAGTTAGATTAGTCATCACTTTCTCAGTGAATTGAAATGATCTTGTTTTTAGGTTGGTATCTCTTCTGGTGGCGCTGCCGCTGCTGCTATAAAAATAACCAAGAGACCTGAGAATTCTGGAAAGCTTATTGTGGTAAGATACTAAGAGTTATCAAGTGCCGTGGGGTAACATAAAAATGATAACATTTTACTGGGCTCAACTTAATATTTTCTTCCTGGTTTGACTTCTTTCATTTTTTATTTGAACATATGGTAACGGCAGCGAAATCCTTGGAAACATCTTTTCGGATCCAGGATATAATGTTCGCAGCTGACAGATAGTGTATTATATATGTATGGTAAAAAGGGGTTAAAGGCCCCTTGGCTAATTGACTAAAGAAAATTAGTCTTGACCATTGATTTCCTCAACATCCCCCCCCCCCACCCCACACCCACATATTACATTGTATGCCTTTAACTAAGGATGGCTTCTTAGCGCACTTGTATTAGACTACATGGAATAGGTTTTAGAGGGGGGGGGGGATGGGGGTGTTGTTGAGAGTCTCTTCTCCAAAAAAGCTATGAAAATTTGGGGTAACAGTTCTTCAAATACAGATGCAGAGTGTCATTGTTCATTATCTTTAAGAAAATTAAATATTGCTCCCTTGGCCTCTGTCCCAAATGAATTGTGATGTGTTGTCTTGACATGATTATTAAGAAATGTATTGACTTTGTGTAATTTAACAAGAATGCCCTTTGTAGTTGTAGGAGTAAAGGGTGAGTGGAATTGTGATTCGGTACATAGAGAGAAAAAGAGTGTTAGAGAAAAAAACGTGATTATGAAAGTGATTTATATAAAATAGGAGTTATTTTGGATCTTTGTACGTTCTAAACATGCCAATTAGGAAAAGTTGCAATTTATGTGAGACATGCATTGTTTGTAATGCGTCTCAATATATCTGAGACGAAGGAGTATTATTTTGTAGATCTTTCTCTCTGTCCTCGTGCTTTTTCTTCTCATTCCCATCATTATTGATATCTAATACTGGTGAGGTTAGAAAGATCCAGATGCCAATGGTGATAAAAAGAGATCCTGTAAAATGTGAAAAGATGCGTTTCAGTATGTAAATTATATAATTTGTATAATCTGATTGAGATTTGATGGGAATGCCCTAAGATATGGGCAACTAGTAGTATTTTTGAGAAATGAGGTTCTGGATTTTTTCTAATAGTTTAAAGATTAATCTTTGGCTTGTCAAATGTGTTAGAAAGCTATAATCAACCGTGTTTGTGTTTAGTAGTTTGTCTAATGCAACGACATAGAATGCTAACCCACATACACGGTGCCATAACCAAATCCATCAGCCATATTACTCTTTTCTCCTGCATAGTGAATGCTAGGGACTCGATTGAAAGGAGTGAATGGTGTTCAGTTTTAGTTCCCTTTGGACAAGAACTTTGTTGGACTTTTTTCTGTGCTCTGAAGTAGGATCTTTCTTACAAGGTATGAGGTTTCATCATCTGTGAGATGCTGAATTGTCTGTCAAGGTAAGAAATTAGATTAGCTAAAATCCTTTACGGAATGCTGTGTCTGAGGTCTTCATTGCATCGAGAAGGATTCATTTTACTAATTCTTCATTGTGCCATTTTCAGTACATAAAATCCTTGGGTGTGAAAAGGAACTTACGAGGGTTCAAAGCGTGTAGCCATATTGGGAGCTTTTTTTTTTTTTTTTTTTTTTTTTTTTTAGAGGCAATCTTAGTAGGACTCTTGTTTTGAGTTTGGCCAAATGTGGCATATTGTCATGCTCTGCTTGCTGCATTACCTGTTCTGCTGCTTCGTAATGGCCCAACAATTCATTCTACAGGTGATATTCTCAAGCTTTGGCGAAAGGTACATAAGAACAGCTCTTTTCAGTTCTATCCATGAAGAGGTCCAAAAACTACGAGTAGACAACCATAACTGGATAACCGATTATTTTCGTGGGTCGTGACGTGAATGAGTTATTCCATTTCATGCCTAGAGCAGCCTGAGATAACTTCGCTGGCAGTTTTGTTTGAGTGAGTATCTCTCTTTGAATTGATCACTGGGTTCGAGCATGCGGTTCTATCATGGTAACCGTGACTTGGCGAATAACTTTCAGGTTTCAACTTCATGACTTGACCAAGGTTCCTGTGTCTCACCTCTTGAAGTATTGTTCAAACTTTGGTCTGTCTCATGTTTGCTACATGTGAGCTGTTGTACACATGAATGAGCCGTTCTCTACCTTTGCCTGCTCAATTTTGTGACCATGCGGCAGGGGAGCCACTGATTTGCTCCAGAGCTTCAGTACACTATATAAAAATCTGCTTCCAGATCACCAAAAGATTCTACCGGGCATGGTAATGTGACAGGAATTGAAGCGGATTTTACATGTCATCGGAGCTCGATGCCAGCTTGAAGACATCCCGGAAATGAATTGTTTTTCTAAAATACATTATAGCATGTTCTCTTTAAAAATGGGTAGTATGGAATATGTTGGGTGAAATTAATTGTTTCATTCTGCTCTGTACCCTTTGGTTGAGTTGTAATTTTTTTTGTTTTTTTGTTTTTTTGTTTTTGCATGTATGTTCAATTTAGTTTGATATGGGATTTTTATGTGAAACTCATGTTCAAGGAAACAGGACGCTACAAAGTGGCCTATACGTGAGCTCTGTCGAGGAGGTTGTTGATCCCCAAAATTGAAATTCCCATTTCCGATAGCTTGAACGGACCGAAGATCCAATCTATAGCAAGGATGCCGTCTTGACATTGTGACGTGGAGGATTGTTGATTGGGATCGAATTGCTTAGACATAGACGAGCTCGTCCTGGAATCTGTCTGTGTTTAGTACCCTATGATTAGGGAAGGCCGAGAAGATGTCATGTAAGGTCTACTTGATGCTAGGACTTTTGTGCATATGATCCACATGCCTCAGCATCATACATTACTTGATCACGACGACGCCTATTTGGGTTAAACGAGCAGTTGTCGGATTACAAGCAATCTGTTTTTACAAGCCATCTTTTCTTCAAGATGAAGTTATTAACAAAAGTAACCCTGTAACTATTCTTTAACGTGTATCTTTACATTGGCCCTTCACCTCATGACCGATTTACGCAAAGCTTTAGCTTGCACATGAACAAGAATCGTGATCGGTAATACAACACACAAAACAGAATCTTCGTGATTACATTCGGGACACGTTGCTTCTATGGTTATAACGGGTTAGTGTACCTACTCGCCTTTCTTCGTGTAGCCAAAAATCTCGTGAGAACGACGATGAGACATTCGATTGGTTGTAGTTTGCTTTTGCTAGAAAAGTTTAAGCATTTTGGGCTTCACCAAGTATGAAATCAAGGGTTGCATTTAAACTTGACATGCTCATACACCGAAAGGTAGGAAACCTCATCACATGTTTGCTTCACAAAATAATTAAAATCATTGTTTAGCTAAAAAAAAAAAAAAAACTATCAAAGGGTTCATGGGTTCTTGCTTTTGGACAAAACACACATATTTTTGCCACTTTTGGTAACAAGATTTCCGTGACACATCTAAATAAATGCTAATCTATATGATGTGTTAAGCTATAGTACAAATTAGCTGTCAATTTATCAGTGTGATCCATTATGATAAAAGTCTGCTTCACGAGTCCAAAATATCAGAACACGATGATAATCCACCTGTTAGAGTGCGTTAGTGACTGTCTTGACAGACACGACAACTTTTTGGATTGAGTTTATCTGTTGATTTTTTTCCACATAAACTAGGATCGTGGGTTTTGCAGGACTAGTCCACGTATCCAGTAATATAATATATTTATCTGAATGATAATGACTACAGATGTTGTCGATATGGATAATCGATCACTGTACACCTAGCCTTCACTATGTCCCGACTGAATCGGCAGTTTGACTTGAGCTTGATGAAATAGTTTATTAAGTATGCTATCGTGTTTCTTCATGCCAATGGTCCTCGATGATGTCAAGGGCATCGATTTCAGGTATCGAATAAATAAACCAAAAGACGGCTCCATAATAAGAGATCATATCGTACCAAATGAATCTTAAAGCATGTTGTTCAAATATCATGTTGATGAAGAGGTCGTCATTGATTAGTGGGAACAAAAAGGAAAGAAAACTATGTAGCGAGTAGCAATTAAGCCACTACACTTCTATATGTTTCATTGTGCATTCATTTTCAATAGGGACTTTTAGGCTTTAGGTTTCTTATTAAGAGAGATTGCAGGGATATGAATGCTATGATTTATTACTTGATGAGGATAGGTATATCTTAGACAAGGGACCGTGTTGAGATTATAGCGCAATGATGTTCTGATTGAAGGCAAAGGAGAACATTTTTCGGGTTCAAAGGGGGGCCACCTAGGAAAATTAATTGTTAATACGACAGGGCGTAGAACATCGGTCATACCAGTTAGCCTCTGTTAGTAAAATACGTACAGATACAAAATAGAATAACAGATACTCACTTCGTCCCACGCCAGATATAATATATATATATATATATATATATATATATATTGTATTATTTTATACGTATGAGTACAAGTCTTGTTTTCATATCAAATCACGTTTGATCATTTCAGAACATGTATTAACTTTGATGGGAGGTAGGATACAAACAATGCAGAATAAACCGTCATCCACTTGTGTTAACCTGTGAAAGATATAAAGACAAGATTTTTATGTGAAAAATCCCTTGATGTGAGGAGTAAAAAATCACAAGGTCGAAACCCACTTCAAAACTGCACTATCAATGAAATAATGGGTAGATAATGTCCTCTCTAAATAGTGCTATAGGTACACTAATCAAGCAATCAATCAGATCGACGCAACAAAGAAAACAACCAAATTCGTCGAAAAAACTACAGCCCCCTTCGAACTACGATAACTCAGTCAATATAGCTCCAAACGACGCACCGTCATTTTTTATTCGAAAATGATGAGTTAAGAACACGTTTATCAAATTTCAAGACAACCCGACACTGCTTCGACCTCCGTCCAGCCTCTGGAAATAGATAGCTGCAACTTGGAAACTGGTTCTCAAAAACTGTCGTTCAGCCTGTTCTTGATCTGGTCGATTTCTGTTGTTGTTGGTTTATTTACTGATACAATTCGTTGGTTTTGATGATCTCCCTTACTCTCTATAACCTCTCATCCTACGTAGCTACAAAATCTCTCTATCGATAAAAAAAAATCAAAAACTCTAACCTAAATCCAAAAATATCCCTATTTATATTTTCTTGGTTATAAAATAACCAACCCAATAAAATTGGATTCTTTCATATAATTAAATATGGGCTTTCGTCATCGGGCATCCTCTATAAGGAGTGACCCGGCCTAACAAATCTCCCCCTCACGACGAAATGATGGAACATGCCATTTCAACGATCGAACGACATATCTCAAGTTTATGTCTTGGCAATGCTTTAGTAAGCATATCACCACCATTATCATCTGTGTGAATCTTCTCAAGATAAATCTTTTTCTCATCAAGGATATCTCTAATCCACATGCAGCGAGTATTAATGTGCTTCGTCTTACCATGATAGGTAGAATTTTTGCTGAGGTGAATCACACTCTGATTGTCACAAAACAACAGATAATGATCTTATTTAAATCCCAAATCTTGAATGAATCTCTTCATCCAGAGAATCTCTTTACACGCTTCTGTAGCTATAATGAACTCTGCTTCTGTCGTAGAGAGTGCAACATATTTCTGCAACCTAGGCTGCTAGAAAATAGCTCCCCTTGAGAACGTTATCAAATAACCTGAAGTAACTTACGACTGTCGATATCTCTAGCCAAATCTGAATATGTGTAACCAACTAATGACGGTTTCTCATTTCTAAAACAAAGTTTGAGCTTGAAAGAACCTCGAAGATATCTCCGTATCCACCTCACTGCTTTCCAATAAGCTTTATCTGGATTTGGCGAAAAGCGACTCATAACGCCAACTACATGTGCAATGTCTGGTCTTGAACATACCATCGCATATATCAAGGTACCAACCCCTGAAGCGTAGTCTTCTGTTCTGTAAGATATGAAGAAATCCCTACAAGATGTAGCATGAATCGATGCACCACTGTCAATCTTCCCGCTGGTCTCATGAAACATAAAATTCACGACATCCCCATCAAACACTAACAGAAACCTATCAGAAACTATCGTAACTCAATCATCTTTCTTATATGTCTCAGACTTCTTCTTTTTGCCTTCCTCATTCAACTTTCTTTTCAGAACATGGCAGAATCTCTTAAGATGACCTTTTTGACGATAATGATGGCATTCAACGTTCGCATACTTGTTGGACACATTCAACATTCTCTTACCTCTATTCATCAAACCACGATTGTTTTACCTCTGTTCTCAACAACCAAGACATCCTGATGCGAATAAGTCCATTTGTCTTCCTTCTCATCTCTTTATTTAGAATACTACTCTTGGCGAGATCCATAGTAATAGTACCATCCGGAGTAGAATTAGACAGCGAAGTTCGAAAAGTCTCTCATGAGTCAGGTAAAGTGCCGAGTAACCATAAAGCTTGGACCTCATCATCAAATGTGATCTTCATTCCAGCCAACTGATTTATAATTCTAACAAAGGAATTCGAATGATAAGCTAACGAAGTACCATCACGATATCGTAATATCATCAACTGTTTAATCATAAATAATTTATTGTTTCCTGTCTTTAGAACGTATAATTCCTCGAGCTTACTCCACAAGGCGCGAGCATTTGATTCCCCTGAAATATGATTCAGCATATTGTCATCAACCCATTGTTTGATGTAACCACAAACCTGACGATGCAAAATATTCCACTGATCATCAGATTTATTTATAGGCTTTATTTCTGAAAACACAGGCAAGTAATATTCTTTCACATAGAGCAGATCTTTCATCTTTCCTTTTCACTCATGGTAATTCTAACAATTCCACATAATCATTCTACTCGTATGTATCTTCATTGTTAAACACAAATCAAACCAAGTACGATCTCGGCTTTCATACCACTTTGATGGAAGGTAGGATACAAAAAAATGAGGAATAAACCATCTTCCAGTTATGTTAACCTGTTAGGAAGCAAATAAAGTAGAGAGTAGAAAACAGTAAAGATACAAATACACGATTTTTATGAGGAAAACCCCTCGATATGAGGATTAAAAAACCACGAGGCCGAAACCCACTTCAAAACTTCACTATCAATGAAATAATGGATACACAAGATTCACTCTAGATAGCACTAGAGGTAAATCAATCGAGCAATCAATCAGATCGACGCAACAAAGCAAACAGCCAAATTCGTCGAAAAAACTACAACCCTCTTCGGACCATGATAACTCAGTCTATACAGTTTCAAACGATGCACCGTCAGTTTTTATTCGAAGTTTGATGAATTAGAAATACGCTCATCAAATTTCACAACAATCCAATATTGTTTCAACCTCCGTCCAGTCTCTGGAAATAGATAGTTACAACTTGGAAATTGGTTCTCAAAACTGTCGTTTAGCTTGTTCTTGATCTGGTCAATTTCTATTGTTATTGGTTTATTTACTACTGCAATTCGTTGGTTTTGATGATCTCCCTTGCTCTCTTGAACCTCTCGTCCAAGGCAGCTACAGAATCTCTCTGTCGGCCAAAAATCAAAACTCTTAACCCTAAATCCAAAAATCTCTATCCATAGTTTTTTGATGATAAAATAACCAATCCAATAAAATTTGATTCTTTTATATAGTTAAATATGGGTTTTCGTCATAGGGCATCTTGCATAAGGAGTGATCTGACCCAACAAGGTTGGAATACGTAATTTATATAATCATTGATGTTTCATGATAAATTTACAAATTAATACGTCTAATCGTCGTTGTACACATGTCGAACTTTACATCGATATGCATACCCTATCAAAATGATGCATCTATTATGGGACAAAGGGAGTATTACAATAACAATAACAATAACAACTATCCGCGTACTAGTGTAAGATAAAGAGTTAAGTATGTCGAAAGTATTAACATTTGGAGGGATTCCAATTAAAGGAAGTGATGAATATGTATTTACACGGAGCTCGAGATCTGCAAGGAGAATAAAATGAAAACGAATGCGCGGATTATCAAGCACATGTTAACCTAGTGAAAGTTAAGCAGCATGAGCTGCAACATCTGAAAATAACAAAAGCATGTATTAAATTCATGTTTTGGTCAATTTATGAATCTTGTTTTAGAGCCAAAGAGATATAAGTACTTTTCTTAGATTTGGAAAGCTTAGCTTTATGAGAACTTTAAAAAGATCAAGATTGCTTAACAATTAAACATTTCGTACTATGGAAGCTTGGAAGAGCTTTTCCATATCTTTAACTTATCAAATCTTTTCATGATTACCAAAACCCATGACCATAGGGAGTTCAATATCATATCTGTTTTGATCTTATATTAAAAAATCTACTGAATCAAAAATTCAAATTAATTATAGATTACTCGTTAATGCATAACGTTAATAAGATAGTTGTTTATTTGCTTGGGAGGGAGTATCATGTTTTTCAATATTCAAACTTAAACTCTCAAGATGAAAGATCAACTAACATCCTTAAAACTTGTGATTTGGTCGCACTAGTTAAGGTTTTGTCCCTTAAAGTAGCACATTAACCAAATTTAAGGAACCATATTAAATACATATGGGAAGCAAATAAATGTGAATTGTGGACCTTTGAGACACCATAATAGTATATCATCATGAGTACACTCATTAAATTTGTGCAACCTTGCAATTTGTCATATATTATAACAATATAATGATTTTAACATATGATTTGCTGATCGCCTCAGCAAAGAAAAATCCCAGCAGCCACAAGATAATTGCCTAATGATAAAAATAAAAATTTGAGCATTGAATGCTCTATATTTTTGGTGACAATTCAATCAACTTGATGATGCTGTCATCCAATTTAATTTCATGGGCCACATACCCCTCTCATTGGCCTCCATCATCTCACATGCCCACAAAATAAAACAATAAAAAATAATATAAAAAACAAAATTAGAAAATATTACTAGCACAGAAATGATCCCTGGAACTTACATGATAAGGAGTAATATTTCTACACCTTGTAATTAATTATTATCATTACTCCATCAATTGACATGATGATCGAGTTAAAGAAAAAAAAAAAAAAAAAACTATGAACACTTGAAATAACATATAGCCATATGAAATGTGAGCTGTGTTGAAATAAAACAAGATAATGATAATGAACAAAGTTTTCTTAAAACATACGAGGCACTGTCAATGGCAATGGCAATGGCATTGTAGCTTCCTCTACTTGAGCAGCTGAACTCTCATCCAACAGCCACTTCTCTAGATACGTGAACGGCGGATTCCCGACACCATTGACTCCATTCTCGATGAGCATTCTCGTTTTTCTTTCGTCACCAAGATCGACCTTTTCCCCCACGAACATGCCACGCGAATTATGGAGTATAGACTCACAACTTCCCATATCGCCATTGACATTATGCACGTCGTCAAATGACATATTCATGGACTCGTAATCTGCCTGATCTTCGCTTACAAAGCGCCTCTGATCACGATCACTACCTTTGAAATTATCTTGCTTCGTCGTCTTACAGGTCGACGTGGTCATCCAACCCTGGAGCAGCCTCGAGATGTTTTCAGTGCTCGATGCATAGGTGGAAGTCCTAAGGGAGGACTCCTCGACGACCGTGCCAAGAACCGACATGTTCATGTTGTTCATCGACGAGGATTGGATATGGTTTGGTGAAGGGAACTTCGTTAGCTTCTTCTTGAGATGAGTGTTCCAGAAATTCTTGATGTCGTTGTCGGTCCTTTGTGGGAGATAGGAAGCTATTGCCGCCCATCTATGCCACAAAAGAAAAGGAGCAAAGTTTAAGAACATTTAATTTGTAACACTGAAGTGTGGAAAGATACATGAAGAACTATCACCAAATCTGCAACAATCTAGCAAAATTATGCATTTCGACATAGGAAAACCCGAGTACAACGAAACAGGAATCGTCGTATTCATAGAGAACATGTTTCGGATCCATCCAATCAGATCGAAGTTAAAACCCGGTTTATATCGGATTGAGATCCATAACACTGTGGGTGCGACTAGCTAAGCTTGGGCAGAAGGTTAAAAATTTAACACTTGAAAGGGATAAGAGAGTGAGCTTCATGATGAGTTGAAAATAGTACTTGTTACCCAATAATGCCTGAAGATGAATGATCATTCCTTCTTCATGGGGAGTGAAGTTGCCTCGTTTGATCCCTGGCCGAAGATAGTTCGTCCACCTAAGCCGACAACTCTTGCTACACCTCAACAATCCTACGTATCACAAAAAAACATCACAGACATCACATTCAATCGTCGGAATCTGAAAACAAATACAGATTCATCTGAAACATGACTCAAACTGCAAACATGTAACAAATACAGATACAACACAGAAGAGAAGCTGGCATGACGATTACCGGTATTGGTCGGGACGGAACGCCAGTTACCGGGGCCGTGTTGCTGGATGTAGGAAACCAGGATGATATCTTCTTCAGGCGTCCATGGACCTTTCTTGATACCATCCTTGTCACAACAAGGAGGTCTTCCCATGTCTATTTTTTCTCTCCCTGTGTGTATGTACTTGCTCAACAGATAGTTTTAATATTCTCCCTTTGCTAGGGAGCTGATATGAAAGTGAAGAAAATGGACTGTCCATTCATTTTGATTATATAGATGGACTATACGA
Source organism: Drosera capensis (assembly GCA_001925005.1). Taxonomy (NCBI): domain Eukaryota; kingdom Viridiplantae; phylum Streptophyta; class Magnoliopsida; order Caryophyllales; family Droseraceae; genus Drosera; species Drosera capensis. Next base: position 64,957 of record LIEC01012410.1, read on the forward strand.
TACTGTGTATTGATAACCAGTTATCTACCATGCTGACTCAATTGTGTCTTTTTGACACTTTGCCATAAATATAGTCAAGAAGATCACCAAAAGCAAGGGAAAAAAAGATGGGTTGAATTTCATGCACTATACTAGTGTCTCACCACTCACGTGCATTGGTGCGATAGTATATTTTATTTTATTTAGGTGATTTATTCGGGAAAGAGCGGAAACTTTAACAGTTAATATATAAAGAATGAAATATCAATAATAAAAGAATGTCACGGACATACTTCATCCGTTCTGGTGATAAGTATTTTAAATCAGGCAATTAGATGAAGCTAACTTCAAGGGAAGAAGACAAATGAGATTCTCTCTTCACAATAATTTTAACGATTCATTACGCAGAACCAAAAGTAGCAGACTTGGAACGAGGAGTAGGAAACAGAGAATTTGAACTATACCTCACAAGATAGAGGTTGTTTATGTCGCGAATTGAAGTTGCAACCTTGACGTCCTTGATAATGTTTTTACATCCGATAGCCCATCTGATGCCAATCCATCATCTTTCTTATGATCCATTTATAGAGAAAGAGTACAGACCAACTTATACATGGGATGTAACAATTTATTACATCGAGAGACATTTTTCTTATGACATAATCAACACAAAAAACAAAAGCTGCGACAAATTCTAAATAAGTAGCAGCCGTTTTCATGATACAACTCAAAATCCAAGTCACCTAGGTATAATTTACCAGCAACCTTCTATCTGAAGAAAACAGCTAAATTTCCTTGAATGTCAAGCTCAATACAGCGAATTACTTGCAGCTTGCGTGTGATGCCACCAGCAAAATAAATTAAGGGTGGAAATATTGTTGAATTTTCTTTCTCCAAAGAGTTCAAAATTGGAAAAGGTCATATAAGAGTGCAAAAACATACACATCTACAAAAAACTGAAATAAGTTATATGCATCGCATGATACGGATAAAGTACAACTGTGTTTGCTACTGGTATAGTACCATAGTCAAAGAAAAAGTACACAAGTCTACAGCACATTGATCAAGTCTAAATATTGTCCATTGAGATGCTACACAGGAAAAGATATCATTAGAAATGCAGCTACAATTATGTCTCGATTGTCATTTAAAAACTCTTTTTTTTATTTGTTGATTTTGAGAGTTTCTAATTAAATCATCGGAAGTCCATGATGCAGCAAAGGATGAGATAAGAAGCTTCCAATTGATTATTTAGAAGTGATTGTTCGTGATATTTCTCTAACAATAAATAACCAATTACGAAAAGAAAAACTTGTTGGTTTTGCAGTGACTATGTTTAAAAGCAAACGGGGAGTAGGAAAGTTTCATAGTGATACCACGAAAAGCAACGATTAGAAGCAAAAAGATAAGGGGAAGTATATCGGGTTTACCTGATCTGTGGTTCATCTGCAATTATCGATTTATGACCTCATCGCAAGCTTGAAAGCTATTTCAGATGGAAACTCGATCTATACTGCATCAAACAAAACAAGCGCAAAGAGTTACTTGAACTATTGGGCATGGATAGATCAAATTATGTAAGACTTATGAATCCAAACCAGCTTCTTTGCCTAAACCACCAGCTCAATAAATCTAATCTGAACATAGTTCTCTGAAATGGTATTCTGAATAAGTACCTTGACTTCATAATTCAAGAGGGAACCTCATCCTCGAAGAGTGGACTAGATTCTCCAAATCACCATCTGATCTCATCTCATAACCGCCACCTGATAAATAAGCTAAAGCATCCTGGACACTTGCATCCATCTTGGAGACTTGCAATGAACTCTGCAGCAGGAAAGGCATTCAGAAGATACCGTTTTACCATGTCCTCTCATGGCAGCAGAATTCCAGAATTCACATTGAGGAAGTCCATCAGCAAAAAGATTCATGTCATTATGATTATGATGAAAAACCAGAAGCCAAGGCATACAGAAAAAGATATGTTTCTGTGAAAATCAATCACAGGTCGGTAATCTGGGATCCTGAAAGCCAAGAAGTCCGAAAAACAATTATTCAAGGTACATAATGCAGACTGTAATACGAAGCCCAGTGTCTCCAACTCAAGCCTAGATACATAAGTTGTCTGCCGTTGATCATAGAAACAAGAAACATCTGTTCACTACTTACACTACAACTCAAGAGCGACTTCAAATTCGACCCAGTCAAGGTACCAAGTGAACCGTAAAATTGATGGAATGAACTACAGTAGCAAGTGAAGAACCATGAACTACAGTTTGCAAACGAAATCATAACACGATGATTCAATCTTAGGAAATCAGCTGTGGCATCATCTTACACTACTCCCATAAAAATGATTTCACATTTTCAGGAAACCATAAGAAAAATCTAAATTTCCAAACATTAGATATAGAGGAAATTCGGTCAATGAAGAAGTAAAATTCAACTACTGGATAAAGCTTGTGAATCCTGATACCTCCATTTCAAGGAATGATTGAAAACAGAACTCTTCTGGTAATGGAAGATACACTTTGAGCTGTTCTGCTGGTGCAAATTGTCATGTAAAAGTGGTGAACAAGTAAGAAGGACAATCAATAGCAGCCGGCACTTGCAGGAACTGGCATAAAGGACTAAGGAGATCAGGAGATTGCACAAGAACATCTTTACAAAGAAGAAATGCTCACACCAGGGCCCAAAATCAAGCACCAGACAAGCACAAACCTAGAATCAAACGACGAAAGCAGAGAGAACCCTTGTACCACGGGATCCACTGGAAGACAGGATAACTTTTCCCAATCCATGGGAAAATACTCAAGTTTCCTAGGGCCTAACCAACACAAAGAACCGTACCTTCAGCATCATTCTTGCAGAATGTCTAGTCTCTGAAACCAGCAGTGCGCTGGAAAGCCCACACACAGTGCCCCAAAGCTTTCCTCACCGGAGACGCAAAATGAGCTTTTGGTTTACATACAAAGACCAAATCCCTCTCAGGAATCCAAGGACAATGATTCCCATGCTACACCAATAAACTAGCAAGAAATATTTCCATGTTCCGCCGAAAATCAGTGACAATTGCAATAAAAAGGGGCATTGAACCAATATGCTACACTAGCTGCGCTAGTCCGTTGGGTGATTCAAGTAAAGTAACCAATTAGTCACCCTTTCTCATACAAGCCACAAACTCGAAGCATTGGAGCTTTCCTGAGAAATGGACGATTATGGGATTCAAAGTAGAGAAACAAGCAGATGTTTGATAATCCATTAAAGTTACAGCAGTACGACATATTTCCATGTTACAAACTCTAGTTCAAGATAAAACCATGAAAAACCAGACCTTCTAAGCGATTCAAACAGCAGCTACCATAATAATAA
>LIEC01012410.1:68327-87735 GCA_001925005.1 Drosera capensis
CATAATAATAATAATAATAATAATAATAATAATAATAATAATAATAATAATAATAATATATGATAAAATAATAAAACAAGTCATAGTGCACACATCGATATCTTCCTTAGTTTTGAAATGTAGAAAATAAGAATCTAACCGCATCCACATACCAAGCGAGGCCCAAAAATATAAAACCACAGTTTTGGAATCCATGGCTAAATATAAGGCATACCATGACACCGTACAGGCACTATTGGACATATCACGAACCCTTCACGTTACCCATGACCCAGTGCATTGTGCTACTTGTGTTATAAACTTTATCTAATTTTCCAAAGAGACCATGTTAGGTCAGATTTTCTCAATGAAGAAAAGAAACAACTGAGTGTTGAACACAAAGCATACTAGCTAGACTACAATGATGATTTTCACCAAGTTATCTAAGAGTTTACACAACTGTAATCACAAGTAGATCCATTACTGTAACGTAATCAGTCAATACATCACAGTATCCTACAAATAATAAAGTCATAGAAAGTATAAATCTCACAGGCAGAACACGATAACAAGCGACAATAGCTTTACAACCTCCAGAAGATCCAAACTTTTCTTCTTCAAACAGCATGATCATTGATGATTGGTGACATCTATCAGTTCATTCCCCTGTAAGCAGTAAACACTAGATATTAGAATTCTCCGATGAAAATTCTCACATTTGACCTTGAAAAATTATCACAACAAAGGGAACTCCGACGAAAAAAAAAAAGTGATAATGAAGATTAGTAGAATTCTTCAGATTCATTTCTGAAAAAAAAAAAAAAACATGTAAGGATACAAATAGCAACATGATGTGACTCCTGAACAACAAGATAAATCATCCTAGAACTTAGAAGAGATCTAGTAAACATGGATGGAACAAATGATGCACTAGACAGGTTAGATATTCATATTCTGACACTTAAAAAACAACAGCTGAGGGGAAAAAAGAGAGAAAAAAACAACAGCTGAGGAAATACATTTGTGGTTTGAGTGGGGCCTAAAAAGAATGATATTTACCTGGCTAGCAGCAAGGAGGTTCCCGAAAAAGCAAGAGCTCAGTTTGAGCATGCTTCCAAACTTCAGCTTGAAATATCTTGTGCTCGTTGTCAACCATAAACCTGACCTTGAGGGTCATATAGAACAAGAAACTGCAGACGACTTGCTCCATTGCCTAGACAATTTCGATCAACTCCATCTTTACACAAAACGCAATTCTTAGCATATGAAAAAGTGAAATCATCTTTCATCATTGGGTTCGGGGAATTATCAGAGAGAAATTCAAACCTGCTCAGTCTGTTCAATTATTCAATTCTGCTCATCGATAGCAAATTGCGCCATCCTTACAATATAAGGATCTTCAACTGAGTCCACAGGAGAGATGGCTTCAACCAAGGCGAAAGGAGGCTCCGGAACATCAAATCCCTGCAATTTGTTAAGATGTCATCAAACCATAACAAACAAACCTCAATACAACATCGAAGCTATCATAAACATGTTTCTCACTTATTAATCAACATGTTTCGTCCTATTTCACGCTCAGATCCATCAATCCAACTTATTAACATATATCTTCACAACTTTTCACATATACAACGCAATTTGAGCCATGCCATCATTAGTTAAAACATATGCTCCACACAAGCCCTTTCCAAAAATCAATTATATCAGCACAAACAATTACTAGATGTCACGCACCATACAAATCAATTCACTTCACCAGCCAAACACTTCAGTACTTTCACTTTACATTCAATCTAATCCAATGCACGATCACAAATAAGACAGACAACACCAGGGTGAAACCTAAGCAACTTTAATTTCTAGCTAATAAAACAGCAAGAAGAGACTGTTTTATGATATTATAACAAACGTAACCAAAACAATGAATAGGAAGATCATAAATATTGAATCGAACCTCGCTCTTCTCCAATCGATCATAGAACTCGTCGAGGAAACCATCGATGACCTTATCCGGGTGCCTGTTAATACGACCTAGTTATATATTGGAAAAGAAAAGCTTTAAAAGATAGATTTCCGGTTAGACAAGAAAAAAGATATAAGATGTTGACAAGAAAAAAGTTACATACAAAATCAAAGAAAAAAAGAAATTCAAAAACAAAATCTTTTCAATTTCAAGTTTAGTAAATATAATTGTTAAAAACAATGTTTAATCATTGATTTTTAAAAAAATTTATTCTGTTTTAAAAGAGAGAATTCTCCCTAACTACGTCTAAGTATCCCATTTGAATTTTCTTCCCCACAAGTGTCCTGATATCAAATAAACATTAGTTTTCCTCAATACGATTATTATAGAGAATATTTACTCGAATACTAATGAAACTATTAGATTTAGACCTTAGATTATTTTTCTCCATCCGCAGCATCTGCTAAACGATAGACGACAACCACGGACTACGATGACGAGGACGACAAACTATGATGACAAACTGACGACGAAGAAGAACTAACAATGATGACGACATCAATATGTCATCCTCCCCATTATCAACGACATCAATACGCTCATCCCACGACGACAACGGACGGTCATGATGAACTAACAACGACGGACGGTCATGATAAACTAACAACGACGATGGACGATGACAATGGACTATGATGACGACGAACTAAGACGACGACGACAACGAAATAACAACAATGACGAACTGACGACGAGATAACGATTGAGGGTGGGAAAATTATGGGTGATGGTGGTTGTGGTGGCGGTGAGTGTAGGAGATTTGGTTCGGGTGGAGGGGAGAGTGAGATTTGGGGAAATCACACGATTGATATATTAGAAAGTACGGAATAAACAATGATGTACTCTCTAAAATAGATAAAAATAGAGATTTGATATTTTATGAAGAGTTGATTTGATGGAGATTTGATGGTAAAAATAACATGGGGTAGGGGGAAATGCTTTTGCTAAGTGATAAAGCAATTTTTTCCTTTTGAGAAATATTTTTTCATAAATTTAAGGACCAAATCCCATGTGTTATGATATTTATTTCATATCATAAAAATTTATGACTATGGGAAACAAAAACCACATTTATCACAGTCATTAATAAATATTCTTAATTCGAAGTACCATCCAATGATATGCCGTGGTATACCATCTCATGGAATGTCATGTCATGTCATGATATGACATTCTATATTAATAACTATAGATCAATCAATTCAATTATATTTGAGGAGTTTAATAGTAATTTAATAATCAACATTAATAATTATGAAAAAAAACATTTCATATTTTCTCTTTTGTATTCATAGATAATAGTGTTTATTATCAATTAGTCATTTTTTTGGAACTTATTTACCATTTGATCACATCCATTTTGTTAATTATCAATTTGTCATTTTAAAGATTCTTGATTTTTATTTATATCATACCAAATCCGATTCTTTACATTTACATCTAGTTTCAATCTATTCAAATATCTATATAAATCTCACAAGCAATCCAAAAACTCAAATCCCCCAGAAAAATAAAACCCAACCAAAACCACCACCGTCTCCGATGACAACGATGTAGCCATCGTCTCATCATATTTCGATCATCTTCTATTAACAACTCTATCTTCTTCGATTCTGAGATTGATCGTCGAGTCTTATCGTTTTGTGGATGGCTTGTCATCGCTTTGTCGACGGCTTATGACTGTGACTCGAAAGCACGTGCGATTTCGAGTGCACCATTGTTAACAGTACGTGCGATAATGAGACCCAAATTATCTTTGTTGAGTACATGCAATTTAGCTTTTTCGATTGAGTGCACCATTGTTAAGAGTACGTGCGATTTCGATTCCCATCATTATTAATTGTACGTGGGATTTCAAGTGAGACAATGATGATGTTGATGATGACATGGTTGAGTGTACGTTTTGTGATATACACAATGTGCAATGGTACGGTTATATTGAGGGCATTGGTAGGCGGCGATGGATGGTGATGACTGAGCAAGACAATCTGAAACATGTCGATGGAAAAGATGATCCTAAAGGGGCATACGGTCAGGACGCACTATCGATGGAAGAGAACGTATTGTCCGTTCTGATGATGTAATATTCACTCCGACGACGTACTGTCAACTTAGACGGCAAACATACTTTTAACTCCGAGGATACTGTCAGTTTCGGATATTATAATTATTTTAGTGTAATTTATTGATAAAATATTCTATTTCCTAAATCAAAAGATGTCAAATTTGAATATGATGACTGATTGAAAAAAAAAAACATCTTTTATATGGCCTATTGGTAAATAAGTTCCAAAAAAATGACCTATTTGTAATTTTCTCTAGATAGTATTAACTCTTGATATATATCATCATAAAAGAGGATATGTGTAAATATTTTTATCGTTATAATTAGTTATTGCGAAAAAAATGATACGATTAAAAATACTTTACTTCAAAAAAACCAAGAGTTTTTATCACAAAAAAAACCAAAAAAAGAAGAAGAGTAAATATCATGGTAATTGTAACAACTTAATCTGATTTATGATATGATTCGATTAATTTGATAACTATAATTATTTCAATAAAAATAGAATAATATCATGATAATTTCATATAAATTATATTATAGAAAATATATACATTCATATTGTTTTATCAAAAAAAATTATGAAAATATTTGACAACATTATCCAACATAAATGAAATATCTTAATAACTTAGAAGTTATTTTAATAATATTCTTTTTATATTCATGTTGTTCCCAATGCATAATTAACATTAGATAAAAGAATGACAATTTTTCACATTACAGTATTAGAACCTGATTCAAATAAGAAAGATAAATCATTCATTTTTTTTTCTTCATATTAACCATCTATTGATTTTATTTTATCAAGTTACCTTATGGATTTGATCATCCATTGGATAGAAAGATGCAAAATTCATTCTTTGATAAAAAAATATATTGGTTCTTACGTGAAAACTTTATATAGCAAGATTAAACAGAATGTCATGGATTATAAATATTTCAAGAATCTACTAAATATTCTAAATATAATCAAAATAAAAAAATAAGTACAAAATATATATGATGACTTAAATGTAACCAATAAAATATTGACGCTATCAAGATAAACAGTCCTATAAATGATCTATTTTGAAACAATTACTTAATTTATGATTAAAACATTCCATGCGCGGATGACACACTAGTCACTTATAAAATTATAACCTTTGCACTCTAAATTCCCCTCCACATCAAAATTTATCAAACTAATGCAAAACTTTTCTCGAATGATACTAAAAACCCTAATTAGAAGATACATTATGGGATGAAAAAATGTATGTGAGTTCTCTAAGAAAATAAATACTCCAAGTGGTGCCACAAGAAAATTATCATTAACAAAGTACCTAAACTAGTTTCAACTGATACTTTACTATCTAAAAATTTCACGGCACATTTAGATATCCAATCAAACTATGTTTTACATTTTGATACTCACATTACTCGGCCCTAATTCTAACCTAAAATACACCCACATTACTCGGCCCTCACTCTAACCTAACTACACACCTTCTAAACTAACCCAACACACATTTCTAACCCTAAGCCTAACCCAAACCTTCCTTTTTCTTCCTCAGACCATCAAACCATCAAACTCAAATCAAAACCATCGAATCCACAAGCCACCATGTTAACATCATCGAACCAAAAATCAACAGACCCAAACCACCAATTCAAACCATCAAACGATTGCAATTCAAATATTGAATAGCATAATTCTACATACTACCCACAAAACATTGATAGCTGATTTTGGTTGCTATATGGAAATCGAATTGTTTTTTCGTTGCTACATAATCATGTGATTAAATCCAATTCAATCGAATTGTTCAAAAACCCTGGCCCCCAATTCTCCAATTCTCCCCTCTCTCAATAATGGAGGACATTGTGCAATTTCTTCACGAGCGCTTCGAGCAAAACCAGAGCTCAAGGACCACTCCCCAAACTCGCTTCTATCGTCAATATATGAAGTATGTTGGCATTGCCATGTAAAACTCTTATATTGTTTGGCTTAAATTCTAAAATTATTTGTTCATAATGAAGCTAATCACTGAAGAAAAAAAAACCTATGTGTTCATGATTAAATCTATATGCACAACGTGATTCAGTTTCTACATACTATAAAAATGAAACCAATATTGTGACATACATATAAATATCTCAAAAAGAAAATATTCAAAAACCACACACAAAAGATATACATAAAATTATCCAAACATACACCTTTTCCAAATATATATGACCAAATCATACAACACGAAAAAATATTTTTCCATACATACAATTTCAACTTTGCACATCCCCCTTCTTTCTAACACACTTTTCTATATCGGCAAACCCCAACGTCGCCGCATCATCACCCTCACCTAACCATATCCACCAATGTCACCACCAGCAATAGCGTCAAACCACTTAGTGATCCTCTACATCATAATCGTCATTTTCCTCCTCATTTTCATCTCCTACTCACCTTCCCCCTCCCCAAAACCCTATCATCATCGTGACTGTCACCACCGCCTCAAGCTTCACTCCAACTTTACCTTCCTCAACCACCATGAGCTTATTCCCTTCGATCTTATCATCGTCGACATAGAACAAAAACGAGAAGAAAAGGAATGAAAAAGAAAGAAGTTTTACATGGAGGATGCGGTGGCGATGGGGGAGGAGGGGCAGCCGGAGTGGGAGGAGTTTATAGACGTGGACGACTATTTGAATGATGAGGAGACGTTTAATGTGACGAATCAGTTATTCATTTTGTTTTCAAAGATATGATGATCACGATGATGATGATCGATGATAATGATGATGATGTTGTTTCGATTTAAACAAAGCACACACCCTGTTTCGATTTGAATAGCGTTTTGTTTTGTATAGCTCGATTCACACTGAGTTTTATCACGTTTTTTGTATGTTTCGACATCTTTACATTCATAACTATATGGATTTTGTTCATTTTTTCTATATTTGCGTGCTTTGATACCTCGGTGTGATTTATTGAAGGAAATAAGCAATAGGACGATCAAAATATGTTGGGAACGGAGCGTGATCGAGCAGAGACAAAGCGGGACAAAACAGACAAAGTGTTTGGTTCACGGTGACACTCAAAGCGCTCGAGCATAGCGTTATCGCAAGCCCGGGCGCCATTCTTCCAGAAAAAATTGCTTCAGGAAAAACACTGAAGCGCTCGGGCACAACCTTGTGTCACGCACAGGCGCGATGCCCAAATCCCAGAAGGGTGGCTTCAGTGAAAAGAACAAAACGCCCAAGTGCCTTATACAACCATGCCCGACAAGTACATCGAGTTCCCCTTAGGGCTGAATGACTATAAATACTCCCTTTTGGTCCCAAATCAAGAGGATCGATCATCATACACGACAATTGATGAAAAGATAGGGTTAAGAGCGGATTTCTTTGGTGTAGACGACTACGATTCATTGAAAATGAAGCCATATCAAGGGACTTCATCGAATCGAACCGGATTCCGTTTTGATATCGATTTTGCGTTCTTGACTCATTTTGATTCAAACTTGTACTATGATGATTTTCATGCACATCGGATGCTTGTATTGATATTACTCTTATGTTGTTAATTTATTTTTGATTATTTTGTGGTTATGATATGTGGTTGTGATTAATGCTTCGACAAATTGATCACTTCTTGTATGATCTATTGTATGATTTGAATCTGAGAGGATAGTTTCGTATCGAGAATTTTACCACATGTCCGCACGTTGAACGCAAGATCGATAAATCGTTTGCGTGATGTACGAGATACGATAGAAATCCCTAAATTTCATGCTTATCTTAACGTGATTGCCTCTCATCGAGATATGTTAATGACGGTATTTGGTTTGACGTAGTCTAGGTCTCGAGAGAGAATAGATTACATCTTAGGAATTCGTCTATAACTATGATTCATGATTAACTATTAAAATGACATAGTAACTAGATACAATCACAAGATTAAATCACAACCCTATTACCTTTCACATCTAGAATCCGATCTTTTATCGTTGTGTTGTTGATTTTGATTAGCTTAGTTTAGTTAGTAGAATCATTAGTGTCATGTTTTTTATCAAAGAAAAAAACTTCAATACCCCCTTCCTAAAATCAACCCTAATCTATAATTTTTCTAAAATAAAAAATTGCTCTCCTATTCTTCCGACAAAATTAATTGACTTCTTCTTCCTCTGACCTTCTTTGATCTCAGAGCACAATTTTCCACTGTTTTTTGCCGTTCTTCTTCTATCTCCTTGCATTGTTCTCAACCGCACCCCACCACTGTCTTCATCACCTTCACCAGCGTCATTGTCGTCGGAATCGACAGTGCGCCCGCGGAGCCGACGGTACGTCTGCCAGAGCATTGTGAATTGCACTGCATACCATCGGAGTCGACAGTACATACGTCGGAGCCGACGATATGTCGTCGGTATGCCGTTAGAATCGACAGTGCCTCCGTCTCGAACTCGACAATGCGTGCCACTCTCCCCTATTTGGCACCTACTTCAATGCCACCGCGGTTTGCGGGGAGCGGGGGAGGGAGAGGAGGACGTGGTTTGTGGGGGAGGGGGGGGTTAGGGGTTTTGGGATTTTGGGATTGCGGGCTCACTCGAGGTTGACCATGGTTGATGGCGGCGGTGGGTAAATTGTGTTTTGTGGTTTGAAATATGTGAATATTATTAGGATTTTATTTATGTGAAAAAGATTAGATGTTTTAAGTTTTTGCAAACAAGGTTATTTTGATGATCAAAATTTCATAAAAGTTTAAAAATATATTAATTGATAATTAATAAAATTAATATGATTTTCAATAAATAAATATAAAAATATAATTTATTGATAATTTTCACAAGATAAAAAAACTGTTGGATTATTTTTTTTAAATCCCACGGGTCATTTATGAGGTTGATAGTACATAAATGCAACTGTTGGAGTAGTTGCTCTGAGGCAACCTTCATATGCACCATTGTATATTTTGCAGCGCGTATGGATCAGTATTGTGACTTACTCCCTCCATTACTCCAAGAAGTACAACATCTATGGAAGTCATTATTATTTAATCTGTATTTTGATAAAAAATTTTAATAGTGTCATGTTATCTCTTAACAATCTTCATATGAAAATATACATTATAATTGATATTTTATGATAAATACGTAAAATAAAATTTGATCATCATCACGTAATATCGATCAAAATTTATCATAACAATTTCTAAGATCAAAATGCAAAATGTTATACTTTTTGTCAAATGAAGTGAGTATTTAATATGCTTTGATGATCTTTGATCATTTTTTGAGCACTGATAGTAAATTTTAAAGATTAGATCCAAACTTGATCTTAGAATAGATATAGTCGTTGCTATACCTTACGCCTAAATATGTTTATAGCGTCATGTCATTCTAGTGTTTGTTTCTATTTTATATCTAAATGATCCATTTTGAACAAAATTTTTCTCGATACAAACAATAAGAATGCACATGAGACGGGATGATCCGATATTTAATAATTTCCCATCGCATCCCAAGTACACCGCTATCTAGTGTATTTATTTCCGTCCATGTAAATTCAAGGCATAAAAGTTTTAATGTAAAATTACTCTTTATGTCAAGTCGTCAAATGGATCATAATTTGATTCTTAAAGGTTAAATTTTAAAATTATCTATTTTTCTTTCATTTTATTTAAATTATAATTTTTTGATCGTCTTATTCAAATTATAATATTTTTTATTTATTAATTTTTTATATAAAAATATTATCAAATTATTTTTATTTTATATCACATCAATTCATCCATATCATTATTCTTTTAATTTTTTTATTTCATACACACATAAAAATAAATTAATTATTTTATTTATATTAAAATAAATATATATATAAATAATCATATCAAATATAAAAAATAATCTGCTTTACTAGAAGGAACATAGTTTTGAACATTAATATTGTCAAACATTCAGATTATTCATTTCTCCACCAGGACCACCACCACTCTCCCCTTTCCACCCCCTCCGCCGGTCGTCGCCGCCGCCGGCCTATCCTCTTCGGCTCCTCTCACCACCGCACCACGATCAACTCGCATAGATAGATATCCCCTCGGCTCAACCATGTCTTCCCCGTCGAAATCCCTGCTGTACCACGTCGGCGGCGACCTGGTGGCGGTGATCACCCCAGTGTCAATCACAATGCTCCTCGTCATCCTCGTCATCACGCTCTCCTCTTCCCCCTCCTCCTCCTCTTCCTCCTCCCCCACCCCTCTCCTCTCCGCCGCAACCCTAATCTATGCCGAATCCCCCGCCGACGCCTCCCTCACCAAACTCGCCGGCTCCCTCCTCAACGCCTTTATCTTCATCCTCCTCATCACCCTCCTCACCTTCCTATTGGTCGCTCTCTACTACTTCAATTTCAATACATTCCTCTCACACTACATGCGCCTCTCCGCCTTCTTCCTCCTCTTCACCTCCTCCCTCTCCCTTCCTTCCTCTCGCATCGATGTGGTGACGTGGTTAGTTTTGGTGGCTAATGTGTCTGTGATTGGGGCGATTGGGGTGTTTAGGGGAAAGGGAGGGGTGCCAATTGTGGTGAATCAGGGGTTTATGGTGGTTTTGGGGGTCGTGGTTGCGGTTTGGTTTGCGAGGTTGCCGGAGTGGACTACCTGGGTGATGTTGGTCGCCATGGCAGGGTATGATTTGGTGGCGGTTTTGGCTCCAGTTGGGCCGTTGAGGATTCTGGTTGAACTGGCTCAGAGAAGGGGCGATGGATTGCCTGCCTTCGTGTACGAGGCAAGGCCAACGATGACAACAGTTAGCGCTCGAGGGAGACGGGGTTTGATTGTTGGGGTTTCACATGAGAGGACGGTTGAGATGACTGATATGGTTTCAAGGAATCATGATGGTCGTGATGATAATATGGCTGAGATTGAGGTGATTGTTGATGAGAATGAGGAAACTGGAGGCAGGGTTGGGGTTGGGAGAGAGGGCGGGGAGGAGATGACTCCGTTGGTTCGAGAGAATGTGAGGGAAAGGCGGTCTTCGTCGGGGAGGGGAGAAGAGGGGAGAGGTTGCAATGTCCAGGAGATGTTGCCGTTGGCGGAGATGCTTGGGATGGAAGATGGAAGGGGAGAGGAGGATAGGGAGTCGGAGGAGGGTGTGTTTACGAGAGGCACGAAGCTTGGACTTGGGGATTTTGTGTTCTATAGTGTGCTTGTAGGTCGGGCAGCCATGTATGATCTTATGACAGTGTATGCCTGTTACCTGGCTATCATTTGTGGGCTTGGGTGCACTTTGATTCTGTTGTTTGTGTTCCATCGGGCGTTGCCTGCCCTTCCTATTTCGATTGCTCTGGGGGTTGGGTTTTACTTCTTGACTCGGTTGCTGATGGAGCCTTTTGTTGTTGGCGTTTCCATGAACCTGATGATGTTCTGAAACCACACCTGTAGTAGAATTGTAGAAAGATTAACCTCTGTAAACGGGATTTCTAGTTTTATGGAGTTTGTAACTTGAGAAGCTCAATACAATTGTATACACTGTCTTTGACAAAATGAAACCTAATCATGTAGTGACTAGTGAGATCATATAGATATGTTCTCGATGCTGCTCAAAGAAGATGCTGCATTTGTTGTACATAGAGCTGGCGGCTTCATGATGTCTATTGTACATGCTTGCGTTGAAGATGCAAGAAACAACCAACTTAACCTTTTATTCCGTTATGTTGGGTTGTCTACGTGGATACGACGGTGACATTCTGCTCTATGTTGGGCTTATCTTCCATATATGAAGCTTTTCTTACTAAGAAGATGGTCATTCAACATTCTCTTTTTGGTTGGTTATACAACAATGAATTCTATTCATTCTGATTTACTTACTCCCAACTCCGCCGCAGTCAACAATATTAAGGCTAGTGTAGTAGGATGCCTTCGTCATACAACGAATTGGATTACTCTTGCGAGGTGATTGTGCTGGGAGATTATTCCTGGAGCAATTGTGCTCCCTGTTGGTATTTCGTGCTTCCTATGGCATCTCATATAACTGGCTTGAGATTTTTCTGAAGCAACGCTATTACCAGATGACTTCTCTTCTTACTGAAAACTGATGGTGAATAGAACTAGTCACGCTTGCCGAATGGAAAATACATGTCCAAGGCAAGTGCTGTTACAATACTCCTTACATGATGTGATGTTGTGCTCACAAAATATTGTTCAGAGTATGATTGGAAACAATGAACAAGAAATCAGAAGTATGATCAAAGGCATATTAGAGAACAAGAAGATACTAATCAAGGTTTCTCCTAGAATTTTGCAGAGGTTTTTGTAGCACGGCCGACAGATAGATCTCTTCCACTGTTGGTTGATCAAGCTTCCACCCTTTAACCCATTTCTTATTTTCGAACCCGATGCTCTCGATCATAGGCTTATAAATCACTTTCCATTATGTGAATTCGCAGAACAAACGATTGAGCCAAAACAACCCGCCTGGTCTGAGAACCCTGTAGATATCAAACAGTAAGAATTGAAGTTGAACAGGTGGAATCCAGTTACGTATGACGTGCATCAAGTGCACAATATCAAGCGTGTTGTCGAAGAAGAGAAGCCTTTGAGAGATTGTGATGAACATCGGAATGACCCCTCTTGAAGCTATGAAGTTGTTGAAAGGAGCGTTGAAGTTCATGGAAGTAGTTACTATGGTAATGTTCCTTTCTGACATTCTCACAGCAAATGTCCCTGCGCCACCACCTATGTCTAGTTCGCTTCTGACTGTGCCTCGTTTCTTCGAGGCTAGCACCTCGTCGAGGGTGAATTCTAGTTGTATTGGTCTCCTCCGAGGAAGCCAACGATAGCGCTCCAGACCTGTTGATGGTAGAGAATCAGGATTCCTTAAATCAAATGGCTCAAAAGGGAATGAAAATTGTATCCATACATGTACTTTTCTTGCTTACGAATATGACTGGCGTTTACCAACAAACGGCTTCTGAGATTAATCAGTTTCCACTACATACTATGAGGTCTTGTTCTAATGATCTTGGCTCCAATTTATGATGTATCCAAAAGATCATATTCTTTATGATGCCCTCGACATGTTATGATATGAAACTCTACAGATGGTTGAATTCCAAGTGGCAAAGAGAACTGAAAAGTTTCTTACCATCAAACCAAAGGCAGTCTTTGCAATCATCAGAAGCCTTTTCTACCTCCTATTCACGAGGCAGGTGTAGTTCTTACAGGAGTAAGCCTTCCAAACCACAGAAGAATCTGGTGGTGTCGTCCTCTGGCACTGAGGATATGGAATAGGCTCGTCATACTCTGGCGCAGCAGCTGGATGGCAACGACGACGTGGCATTGGCTCACAACCCTTTAGGAGGAGCTTCTGCGCCACCACCTCGTCGTTTGGAGAAGATCCATTGATGTCGTAGGACATGTATTTTTGGATATCGCTCTTGTACCTAGTACACATCAAGCTGATAGGGGAGTAGATTGTGTGTGCCATAGAAGGGATTATATCCGAATGGTAGCTTCTGTCCATATGCGAAGGTGACTAACTCTGAAGGTATATCATCCGCACCTGGCTTGTCTAAGCTGTCGAGGGTCGGGCTTGTAGTCTGTGTCTGATTAGAAATTTTCAGCTCTGATATAGAAATCGTTTTTGCTTGGAAGTTCACGAGACAGGAAGACTCAAGATCATTGCTCGTGGTAGTGGAAAGAGTGACAAGATTTGTGGAGACAATAATGATAATCTTGTATATTAATGTAATATCAAGTGTGTATCAAACCTATACAAACATACTCTATTTATATCATAACTATAACGAGCATATTACAACGGCTATATTACAACGGCTATATTCTAACATCCCCCTCAAACTCAAGATGGTTTTAAAGAGATCAAATTGAGTTTGGATACAAGGGCATGAAACCGTTCTGGTGGATGCGTCTTCGTGAAAAGATCGGCAGTCTGATCAACTGATGCCACTGAAACGAGTGATAGAGTTCGCTGAGAAAAGTGATGTCGGACAAAATGACAATCAATCTCAATATGCTTCGTACGTTCATGAAAGACATCATTACACGTGATCTGAATAGCACTCTGACTGTCACAATGGATAGGTGTGCTGGTGGAGAATGAAACACCCATATCGGTAAGAAGCCAGCGTAACCATACTAGCTCAGCAGTGGTGTCAGCCAAGGCACGATACTCAGACTCTGAACTAGAACGTGAAATAACAGACTGTTTCTTACAACGCTAAGAAATAAGAGAGCTACCAAAAAAGAAGCAGTAGCCAGTAGTAGATCTTCGATCAGTAGGATCATCTGCCCAATCAGCATCAGAGAAAGCATGCAGTTCTAATGTCAAAGAGAATGAGAAATGCAACCCATGAAAGATAGTACCTTTGACATAGCGTAAGATTCGAAGAACCGCAACAAAATGTGTAGACCGTGGTGATGTCATGAATTGACTCACCAAGTGAACAGCATATGATATGTCTGGTCGTGTAACGGTCAAATATATCAGGCTGCCGACTAATTGACGATAACGAGTGGGATCCTTCAGTAATTGTCCATCAGTGGGACGTAATTTGACATTGCTCTCTAAGGGAGTGTCAACAGTTTTAGCATCAGTTATCCCAGCACGAGAGATAAGATCTGATGCATATTTGGTTTGAGACAAATAATAATCAGTGGAGGATTTAGAGACCTCCACACCAAGAAAGTAAGAGACCATTCCGAGATCTTTCATTTCAAATTGTGCACTGAGAAACTCCTTTACCTTTTGAATACCATAAATATTATTACCTGTAATAATCATATCGTCAACATATAAAAGAAGAAGAATAATACCTGTAGAGGACTTCTTGATGAATAAGGCTGAGTCATATGAGCTAGTGGTAAATCCAAGTTGCCCAAGTGTACTGTGGAACTTGGCATGCCATGCTCTAGGAGCTTGTTTGAGACCATACAATGCTTTTCGAAGTCGACAAACCTTGTTTGGTGGATGATCATAACCAGGAGGAGGTTTCATGTATACTTCCTCGGAAAGATCACCATTTAGAAAAGCATTCTTGACATCCATCTGAAAAAGATCTCATTTTCGTACAGCAGCAACTGCAAGTAAGGATCTTACCGATGTGATACGAGCGACAGGAGCAAAGGTTTCCTCATAATCAATGCCATACTCCTGAGTAAAACCACGTGCGACTAGCCGAGCTTTGTAACGCTCAACCGATCCATCAGACTTGGTTTTGATTTTATAAACCCATTTACAACCAACCAAAGATTTGCCTACAGGCAGATCAACCAGATCCCATGTCCGTGTCTTATTCAGAGCATGTAGTTCCTCATTCATTGCTTGCTGCCAAAGAGGATCAGAAAAGGCCTCTCGAAAAGATTGAGACTCATGAAGGGCAGCAAGAGCAGGATAACAATAATAGTTATTAAGATGAGGAGGAGGAAGACTTACTTGAGTGCTACGACGAGTGGGAGGGTCCATATGCTGAGGTGTAGGCGGCTCTACATGTTGAGGTGCAGGCGGCTCTGCTGAGGTGCAGGCGACGCTACATGCTGAGTAGCAAATTCAAAAGGGGTTAAAGGCAAGTCGGCAATTGAGTGGGAAGGACCTGAAATAGAAGGCACCTCATTTGGAAACATTGTGACACGAGTAAAATATCCAGAGGACTCAGAAGATGAGACATGGAAAGAGGACAAACTCGAGAAGGAGTCGTGTTCCCAAAATATGACATGACGAGAAACTCTTAGCCTTTTGGAGATGGGATCATAACAACGATATCCTTTATGCTCAATACCATAACCAAGAAAGCAACAAAGACGAGATCGAGGTTCGAGCTTTGTTCTCTCATGGGGTTGAAGTAAAACAAAACAAGCACAACCAAATACTTTCAAATTATTATAATTCGGAAGTTCATCAGTGAGACACTCATAAGGTGATTGATTATGAATAGTGGAGGAGGGAACCCGATTGATGGTGTAAACTGCGGTAAGAGCAGCCTCACCCCAAAAGGATTCAAGAACATTATGTGGAAGAAGGAGAGATCTGGTGGTGTCTAAAATATGCCGATGTTTTCTCTCAGCACGCCCATTTTGTTGAGAGGTACTAGGACAAGATCTTTGAGGAATGGTACCATCCTCATGAAGAACGGCAAGAAACGCTGAATCAGTATATTCTGCAGCATTGTCAGAACGAAATATTTTTATAGTGGTAGAGTATTGAGTTTTGATTTTATTTCTAAATTCATGAAAATTTTGCAAGAAATCTGATTTTCGTTTCAATAAGTAAATCCAAGTAAATCGAAAGAAGTCATCAACAAAAATGACAAAATATCGAGATCCCCCAATAGTGGCAATAGGGGCGGGTCCCCACATATCTGAATGGATAATATCAAATGGCTTAGAAGAAATGGATTCACTTAAATTAAAAGGCAAGGCATGTTGTTTTCCCAACTGACAAGAAATACAGTCAAAAGACTGATCATGAACAGGCCCAAGATAGCCACTAGATGCGAGACTACGTATACGAGATAAAGAAGCATGACCTAGTCTAGACTGCCATAACTCTAAAGATGGGGAGTTGCTTGTAGAGGCTACAACATTCATAGGTGTAGGAAGATGTAATGAAGTTAACTCAAATAGACGACCAACTTTACGTCCTGTCCCAATTTGCTCACCAGTATGAGAATTTTCTATGACACAACCGTGTTTAGAAAAATGTAAATCAAAACCAAGATCACAAAGTTGTCCAACAGATAATAAATTGAAAGATAAGTCAGGAGCATAATAAGTATCGGGAACAGTGAGTTTGGGTGTGGTAATGGGTCCAACATGACTAATTTTTAAAGTGGAACCATTAGCAATACGAATATTAGATGGTTGAGAGACATGTTTCATATTACTAAATATCGAAGAATCTGATGACATATGATTGAAACAACCAGAATCTATAAGCCAAGAGCCGTTACCTGGAGTGGCAGAGAGAACAGAGGGAGATGAAGATTCACGGCGAGTGATAACCTGGTTAATCAAAGCCTCCAAATCAACCGTGGAGATAGAAGATGATAGTTGTGAATAGGAGTTATTCTCTCTAGAGGAATTATGAGAAAGCTCAACTCGCCAGCCATACTTCCCATCAAACGAACGAATGACATCCAATGCATCCCTTTTGTTATCGAATTCAATAAATACATATAGCCAGGTGGTCTCCGAACAACCCATATACTATGTAGACTTCCAAAGACGCGGAACTCAACTTCAAGATCCTTCTCACTAACGCAAGGATCCAAATTACCCACATAAACCCTAGTCATTTTTTTTAAATTTTTAAATTTTATTTTTAATTATTATTATTATTATAAAATTTGTAACCAAAAGATTGTGTAATACTACTAGCTGGCTGAATGGATTTGAATATACGAACAAATTTATCCTGCCGTGTTCAAAGGAATTCTAGAAAGTATAACGAGTATGTTCTAGAAAATATAATGGCCACTGCTTGTCAAAACCCATGAGCTAGTCATAACGGTCATCTTCGTGCAGAATATTTTGTCTCCAAGTGTTATCATTTCTCATTGTCGACCATTAGCTTTAAAACTTCTTTGTAACTAAAAAGTTGGAAAAAGACAAAGTTGAAAAAGACAAAGTTGAAGTTGGAAAAAGACCCCCTCGTATCAAGCATAAAACCAACTAACCTGTGAACAGTCGGATTCGATTCGATCTATTGTACCAATGGATCCGCGTCCGCTGATGAGCGAGAGTGGATACCAATCGAGCGCTGCGGCAGCGTCGTACAATTTTTCCGAGATCGGGCGTTCACCGGCGAATCGAGCGGCGGCGAGTTCCAGAGTTCCCAGATCTCTGGTGGTTGGCCGGTGCGTGGTTGGCGGCTCGTGGTGTCGGCGACGGCGGAAGCTTGGTGGATTGAGATATGAGCGCAGCGGAATTGATGGGGGTGGATCTGAAAAGCTTCGATGGAGACACCACGGCCTGCGGAGGTGGACGATTTTCCTTTCACGAGCAGATGGCTGGCACAAGCAGATGGCTGGACGATGCCCACGAGCAGCGACGGCGGACGGCGGCGACAGATGTCGGATCTGGTTGGTCCGACGAGTGGCTGCTGGATTTGGCCACAAAACTATGGTCAGCCGAGTCGGATATTTGCCAAAAATAGCTATGATACCATGATAATCTTGTATATTAATGTAATATCAAGTGTGTATCAAACCTATACAGGTATACTCTATTTATATCATAACTACAACGACCATATTACAACGGCTATATTCTAACAAATACTATATTCTAACAAATAATGAAGAGGAGAAATGAATATTTCACCAAACTGGCGAGAATGGAACAGTTGAAACCCATTTTACCCCTGTTATTTACAGAGATGATGCTGAAGGATGTTCTGCGTTTTCGTCGGGGAAAACTACCCCCTTTTGGTATTCTTTCGACTTGATCAAGTGGCAAAATAACAACGAGAGGCGAGATCCGATCCTCATTGGTGAATAGTTGATCTATGGTTTAAGCTCGCGCTCATATCGAAGTATGAATAAGCAAACCAACTAATGGGGCTTTAACTTGATGGCTTCTGTCATTTGAAGCTCTTACTAGGTTTGCAGGACCAACTTTCTACATGCAGAATATACCGATTAGGGGACCTTTCCAAGAGTTATAAGATTCGAACTCGTGATCTCAAAATGACATCTGCTATGAGATTATGTCGAGGAATCAGTTCTATCAAAAATTTGAATCAATATACAAATATTACATTTAGATCATCTCACCAAACTCGTCAAACTTAACCTCGATATTGACGAAAGAGCACTTTTAGAGCATATGAAAGCAAACATTCATTTCATATTAAAAAAAAAAAACACCAAACAAACAAACAAATGAATATCCTACTATACCATAAACTTACAAAAATTTCCCCTTGCATTATCATATTGTTTGAAAATCTTAGCAGCAATCTGGTAAACAAATTTATAACCAGAATTGTGACTTAATACATAAATTCAGATAAAGACGACACTGAAGCTTGTGGGTCAGCAGATCAGGTCTAAATAAGCACCAGATGCCAAGGATGACTTGAATCGGCTGTTGCATTTCCCCATTCAGGGTTTTAGTGCACCTCGGACGAATCTTGGAAGAGTGCGATCTAGCAAGTTCTTTCAGCTTTAGGGACAGTCGCCAACTCGGGTCAGCCCGGGCCTTCTTAGCCTCCCTTGTTACTTGTCTCTCTGACGAGTGACGGCAACTCGAGCCAAGAATACATGCTTGGTTCTCTTAGTCAGTCTGGGTAGCTTGATCTGCAAAACAAAAAGAAAAAGATCAGGTCATATACCTTCTGTGA